>JACXGI010014541.1:6216-18940 GCA_016801175.1 Esox masquinongy | reverse complement strand
ACCCACCACCCCCAGCCTCCACCCAACACCCCAGCCTCCACTTGAGTTCTGTTTCATTCTGCGGGGGGTTTGGTAGTGTGTACCTTGCTCATTGTCATCATCATTGCTATTATAATATTACAGTGTTAATGTTATTAGTATTGTATGCACCATCATGTGATGGAGGTGAGTTACTCCAAAGAAGCAGAACCTGACGCCACGAAATATATTTTATTTATTTAGAATATATGCTCTCCATCCAGAGCAAATTACAGTTAGTCAGGTCATCTTTAGCACAGTGAGACAACCACATCACATACACAGAAAATACACAACATTGGTCCTCAGTAAAAATGTATTGAACATTTTGTTTTTACAGTCAGTGTCCTTGTCTTGGCTTGTTCAGATAATAATCTACATGCACTGTTGGTGTAAAAAGTCTCCATTTTATGTTGAAAATGTAGTAACAGCTCATGCTCTGATGTCTGTTGCTGTCCTACCAGCCTATACCACATTAACAACACAAAATGAACACTGATTTCAAAAAAGCAAGAGTGCAATTAGCTTATTTTCTGGAATTCATTACATGTTTTTGTTATTATGTCCATCTTTGGCTATTGTTTCCACACAATGCATGTTATTTTTATCAGGTCTGCTTGGACATTGGAAAAGCCTTTACATCACAGTTTTAAAACAAAGGGCTTTGTTAAAATCAAAATCAAATACTGTATGTGCTTGCAAAACATCAAAACAAGTCGCAACTGCAGCTGTACACAATTTAAAGAAAATGTAGTATTTACCCGATGTTTTAAAACAAACCATGGTTTGTTATATCATCATTTAACTAGGTTCTTCACTGACCTTCATTTTTAGTCCTTGGTTAGGCTTAATTAGTGTCCCCTAAATATAATTCAATCCAAAGACCATTTTTTAAAGAATTACTCACATTGTTCTTAATGGCAAATGAAGGCGAAGTCTGACTACATGATCCACCAGACTTTCTGTGAATTTAGAAGTTTCTGGGATTAATTCATGATTCACAGGAATTGGTTTACTTTGCTTCGTCTACAGACCAGTCATCTTCCCCCTTGTGTCTTGTGCTCTCAGGCACCAAACATTATGTTGTACAGTAGGTGTAGGGCAGATGAGAGCACAGTTGAGCTGAGTCAATACTGCAGTGACTCAGGGATGAACAAGCCAGTTACTGCTTCATTAAAATGCATTAAGAATGATCAAATAATGTCACTACAGCAGGTTTCTAGCTTATGGAATGAACATTGTATTTAGTGCTGTATGCTACCAGTTTGTTAGCTTATCTTATATAGAGTAATGTGGAAGTGGCTGGCTCTGGCTAGACTGGATATAGTGGTCAAGTGTTTGCTTACATTTTCAAACTCAATAAATCCAGTATTATTTGAAGTCAGGCTTTGCCGTATTTTGATTTGCTAAAAATCTAAAATGAAAAATATTTAGTAAGGTCACTCCCACTAAGGACAACTTCACATTTTTGTTTTATCAGATTGATACATCCCCTCTGAACCCGTTGTTTTTTAATTGAATACCAGAAAATTATTTTCCAAAGCATCAATCTAAAAGTGTAGATTCTGTCCTTAAGAGTTGTCCAAAAGGTATATAGTTGAGTATGTGTAAATGTACTTTCAGCTAATGTCGATTCTGATTTGCCCTGTATGATAGACACTTTTTGGTGTATTAATGCTGGCTTTTGCATTCACTAAAACCAGAAACACTCTTTAAAACAACCCTAAAACAACATTCTGATTGAATAACCACTTTGGGTGTTCTGGAATACCTCAATTCTATTTTTAAAACACTTCCTGTGAATCATAAACACAGGTCAAAGAAGCTGTCCAAATTTAGGCTACACTAAAACTGAATTTGAAGGATTTAACCTCACAATTATTTTATGGCAAATATTTACGTTTCTGTTCTTAATCAATATAATCTCCAGACCAGACTGCAGCAATAATAATTTTCGGAATTGTATATTTTGTTATTACATTATCTAGACGGTTCCAAGTCCTCAAATATGCCACCTACCTCTGGTAATGTCCCTGGTAACTGGCAGTTATGTTAGCACAGGAATCTGTAGTTATCATTGGATGATTACTTTGAGAATCTCCTTCTGTTTCACGTTGTTTGTTTGAATCACTTTCGTTTACATACAGTGTTCTGTGAGTCATTTCTCGTAAATCCTGAACGAAAAATTAGAGGCGCATAGAACCGATCCCGACAGCCTGGAGACTCCACGATTTCTGGTCTTGACAGTAGCGGACTGTAGAGCGCTTGACGCTGTTCACGCGTCCTGTGCCTGACCACTCAATACTGGACTGACTGTTGATGGTGACGCTCAGTGGCGAACATGGCTGTTGAACCTATAGGCCTTCTGTGTGGGGAAAAGTCCTTGATAACGATGTACCAAACAGAATAATCAAGAAAAATCACAGAATCACATAATCCCTCATTTACTTTATGCGCACGACGCATCAAAACTCTGATGACAGAGTGAATCGATGCTTTTTGATTATATATATGTTAGTTAATCTAACAGACCTGAAACAGTATGAAAGCGCGTAAAATGCTCGGACCTCGCGTTATTTGGCTAGAGCGTAAAGCAGTTAAAATAGTTTCTTTCATCCCTTCTCTATATTTCGTCATAGCATACGACATGCTGTTGAACTGTTGATCTTTGATAGCCAAATTCAGAAGCAAATGGAAGCCTAAATAACTGCAGAAGTCGAGGTATTTTATTTATTTATTTTATATGTATGGGGCGAATATGGAGCGAGCATAAAATGATTTACAACAGAGCGCGGAAACGAACGTTGACACGGAGAAAAACGCTCAGCGAGTGAGAGTGGCAGTTTACCTTCTCACATACTCTGGCCTGTGCTTTGAGCCCGAAGAGCCCAACGCACATTCAACCACAATGGTCATGTAGGGGAGAGAGTAGGGTAAGTTGACTTAATGTTTACTTAACTTGTGCCACAGTCAAGGGGAAAAGAAACAGAAATAAAACGTATAAATCTAACCTTATTTCAAGACGTCTACCCTTATTTCAAGATGACAAGCAGGCACCTATATGACAAAGGGCCTTGAAAATATGATTGCTCAGAAAGAAAATTCTTGTGGCTCAACTTGCCTATTACGTTGATCCTAGACAATGGGTAAGTTGAGCCATCTGGGAGTACGTTTACCAATCTTTTTTTGCTAAATAATAACCTGAACACAATTTCAAATATTGTTTTTATTTTTCAAATATAATTTAATAATGCATTCTCCCTTTCCAAACAGTCTTGCTTATTTTCTTAAGGGTAACTTGTAGAAATGTAAAAACAACCAGATAAACTTTTAACACTGAGGATGTTTTAATGTTTGTAGGAAATGAAACAATATACAATATTTCAGTTAAATCAGTATAATTATCCAATCTAAGGGACAATCACCATAGTGTGAAGGATAACAAATTAAATCAATAAAATATATGAAGCTCAACTACTTCTGCAGATTTTCATATTTCAGTTCTTTCAAAGAAAAAATAAACCAATCAGATCAGATTTTGCCCAAGATCCAAATATTATTAAAGCAGCCAGAGTAAACTATCATTTAGGCAAAATGTGTATGTTATATGTTTGAAATTATTATGCTAATGTCTCATGAGCAATGTCACATTAACGATGTCTACACTATTTCTGATCAATTTGATGTTATTTTAATGGACAAAAAATTACCTTTTCTTTCGAAAACAAGGACATTTCTAAGTGACCCCAAACTTTTGAACGGAAGTGTAATTGATGCCCATGAGTGTGGAGGGGTCACAAAGCCATTTCCAGGCAATATGAAGTATATCATTCCCATATTTGACTGATCATCATCAAAAGGAGAAAATTCCAGACCACTGGTAATCTACATAGATACACCGATCAACAGATCATCCCAATAAATTCAGTCCAAGAGCTGACCGCCATACGCTCATAGAAGTCTCAGGGTCACATCAAGTGATCTACAGGCCCCTATTGCCACAACCAATGTCAAAGTGCCTAAGTCAACTGTCAGAAAGAGACGGCACAAACATGGCCTACATGGGAGTTCAAGATCTAGAAGCCTCTGCTCTCAAAAAAGAATAAGACATGGTTGATGTTAGCCAGACAACACCTGGGTGAAGACCAAAACAGCTGGAACAGCACCTGGGTGAAGACCAAAATTACCGGAACAACACCTGAGTGAAGACCAAAACTACCGGAACAACACCTGGGTGAAGACCAAAACTACCGGAACAACACCTGGGTGAAGACCAAAACTACCGGAACAATGTTCTCTGGACAGATGACTCAGATGCTGTGGGGGAATTGAAGCAGGCAATGCATGCAAGAAAGCCCGTAAACATGACATTTTTAGCAGTACTGTAAAGAAGAGTGGGCAAAAATTCCTACCAGTCGATTTAAGGCTGACAGTTACAAGAAACGACTAGATCAACAGAAGACAAGCAAAAACATATTAGCGTACTGCACCAAAAGCTGATTGAGGTAAGTAATTGTCCACTTTTTAATCACTCTGGTGTTTAAAAGACAGATGAGTTGCTTCTTAGATTAGGTCAGAGGTTAAGAATACATTTAAATATTATGTTTCATGCTTTAAAGACTCTGGAGTAAAATAGTGACATAAATTTCCAGCATGGCTCCATTGCAAATCTGTCAAGAAAATGTCCCCCAGTGTCCTAAGATTTTCCAGTGGTCTAAACTCTGCAGTCTCTGGTGCACATGTACTGCTGAAGCACGATCTGTCCCACAGTTTAATAAATTTAACAAACTCAAACTCAGTCTTGTGACTGCACACAATACGTCTGAACTCAGTTGCAAAGGTACAGGATGACACACATAAACGCATGAATAATGAAAAAAAAAATACAACTAAACAACTAAAAATTATATTCAAAACAAATAAACATACACATCAAATGGATCTGTACAAACCTACAGTAAGTATATATTTTTTATTTAAAATATTTACAGCTGCTATGAAATATAAGAGTCATATCATTCAGCAGTTGCATCACAAGCCGTGATTATTAATGTTTATAAACACTAAAACAGAGAGACAGTATTGTAGTTTCCATGTTGCCTCCTGTGATCTGTAGCTCCGCTTGAGAACCCTTGGGATAAAGCAGAACACTCCCTTGGGTTCTTGATAATAAACCTGGTTGTTGACAGCTCTCTTATGCATGATGCAAATACACAGCTGAAAAAAAATAGACCTGTGAAGCCGATTGTCCAAATACCTTTGTTACTCTAAAATCGGTGTACTGTGTACAAAACGCCTGGCATCTCAATTTAAAGATGCCAGGCAGCACCTGTCTGCATTGGCAGCTTTCATTTCCATCCTATCGTCAGATAAGATGTTTTGCCAATAATTGTTCATTATTTGGCTGTGTATATGAACAGGGCCATTTTCACCCGCATGCATGCAGTAAGTCTCTGTTGTCATATGTTCGTTTTGAACATTGGTGCTGCTAAATACGGTTCAGACGATATTTTCAGATTTTTCATTTTCACCAGGGCGACTGGTAGGTACTACCCACAATTTTGATAATCATTTGTATTGCCTCATGTGTTTTCAAAGAGTACTTAGTTTTATGAACTGCATTAATGGCCGAAACACACGAATTTCGCTATGATACAACTTACTAACTTTGGAAGCATTAACACTGACTGTAAAAGAGAGGCCGCGCCATCTGCTGGACATTCGGACGCGCGCAGAAGACTTGTAACCCCACCTTCGACAGTCGGTTGTCAGGGAAGCGCGTCCTCTGTTGCCAACATGGCGTGGACTGTTGCACACCGTACGCTATGGCAATGCATTAGCTAGCGAACGCAATCGTGTTTATTCACTTGCTTAATGGAGCTTGCCAGTGTGTTTTTTTTCCCTGATAGGGGAATAACTGAAGGGAAGGGTGCCAGTTGGATTTGACATTGCATGCGCCGAAGTAGAAAATAACCGGAAAAGTAGTCAGTGGCGACCGTTGGATCATGTTATAACTGGAGCAGGTCACGGAGCTAGGTAGCTACGCTGGCTAGCTAGTTAATTTACAATGGTCAATGTTTGCTTGAGTGACAGGCCAGCGATGCGACGTAGGTAGCATTCGGCATTCTGCCGGCCAGGGTTTTCAATCAATTCGTAAGATAATGGTTAGTATTTCTGTCATTTTAAGTCAAATCCTGAACTTTTGCGAATGAAGACTGTTGGTTGTATTACTGCTCGGTCGGCAGCTTCCTAGAATGCAAGCTCTGAAGGACAATTTATTCTACTCGTATCCTTGCACAACACTGGCATATCTAACGTTGATTTGTAGTTGCTTGATAGTTGCTCTATTACTAATAGCAAATATGCCAGACAATTTAACTGCTGTAGACTAAGATTTGTTTGGACAGACTGGCAGATTGATGATGTTGTTGTTTTTCTACTAGTATCCTAAAGAGGCCGAGCTAATTGCATTATAGTAATTTCACATGGTAACATGACTGTAAACTTTCTAATTACAGCATTAAATTTTCAGTAACTGACGTTTTAATTGTGTAACTAGTCCAATAGGCAGCATACAGCGTTAATGGGTATGGTTGATTTTTTTTATTTTTTTTTATGGAACTGAAGTTTATGGAACAAAGTGGTTATATATTTAATCAAATATAGTGGTAGTGACACAATCAGCAAGTTCCCCTTGACTAGGCCTGATGATTTCAGGAAGGACCAGATAAGAGTGGGCGGGGCGTTTGAAGATGAACGACAGCTACTGGTGCAGGAACAGAAGTCGTGCAGGACCCAAGCTCGCCTATTCTCCCTGGAGACCAACCGACGAAGGAAGTACGTTTTCTAAATGTTTTAAACCATAGCCTGGTCTGGGGTCTATTTGTGCAGTCTTGCGAACTACTACGGTCAGTGTCCCGTGGCATAACTCCATAAGCCCACCTGGGACCAGGCTAACATGTCAAACGACATTCTCAAAGTGTAGCCTCAATGAAAAGACAAGTTAATGAGGCAACTAGGCAAGCCCAAAGTGTTACTTGGCTTGGAGCAGGACATCAGTGCCCTGCTGTTTTTAACCTGCAGACCTCATGTGGGGATCTCCTTGGTCCAAGCACGGCTTATGTTTCTGCCCTGTCTGTGGCACTGTTCGACTCCCAAGGCCCCTTGAACCCTATGTAGTTCACTGCCTGTGAACAGGGCCCATAGGGTAGAGAGTGCTCTATCTAGGGAATAGGCCACCATTTGGGATACATGCACTGAAACTGTAGAGCAATCTGGTGGAGGTCAGATCCAGTTATTCAACACTACACTGTAGTTGTCAACAGGATTTTGTCCTGTCTTGAAATAGATCTCCTAACCCTTGTCCTAACTCTAACCCTTGTCCTAACCCTTGTCCTAATGATCTAGCAGCAGCCAGGTCAGAGACATTGATAATTATAAGGTTTTCACCAGGGGTGAGTCACAGTGACAGCACACACACACACACACACACACACAAGCAGCACTACCACAGACTGACAGAGACCGTATGTGGCTTGGATGATGGATGAGATGTTTTATATAATGGCAGTGTGTTTGAATGTAAAAAGTTTTTTTTAGAATGCAAAACAAAAGTATTTCTGCTTTTTGTCTTTCTGCGAGGGAAACACTGAATTCTGCATTAACATGACCAGTGGCTCACTCTAAATCCCTAACGCTCAAGCCTATCTGGACTGCTCCAGAAGCAGAGTAGGATAAACATGTATGTTTTCTGAGGACAACTTGTGAGTGTAAATGATTGAACAGCAGCCTGCCCACTTCATATGATTTCCAGAAGGATCATTTACACTACTGATGATATGTGTTAAATAACTTTTCAAACCAACATTTAGGAGTAGTTGTTTACAAAGAGCTAATATGTTCTCAACCTCCTAATTAAATGTAGACCAACCAGCAAAGGAGGGGTGTTTTTAAATAAAGGTAAAATAGCCAGTAAAGCAGGGATTTATTTACACAAATTTAAATTAACCATTAGAGGGGTTCATTTAAATAAATCAAAACACACCAGTATATGAGGAGTTCCTTTAATTAAATGTAAACCAAGCAGTGAAGAGGGATTCCTTATATTAAATGTAAAACATCCAATAAAGGAAGGGTTTCTTAAAATAAATGTAAACAAACCAGTGAAGGAGGAGTAGTTTTATCTGTGTTCTCCTTGGGGAATGGGGCTTAAGCTGTAAAAATATTAATATAATCAATGTTAATTGCTCAAGTTGGCTGGAGCATTCACTAACTAGATCAGGTGGTATTCTCTCTCACCATAACATTATGAATGTTGGCTGGAATGATGTGGGATGTATATATTCTCTATGTCACAGTGATCATGACAGAGGAGTTAGTAAAGCAAACCTTGGGCCAGTTTGTAATGCATTTCTTCCGCAGGGTTCTGGAGGAGAGGAGGAAGCAGTGGGATGTCCAGGAACAGATGCTGAGGGAAAACATCCTTCAGCAGCGTAAACAGAGAGTCCAGGATGCCACAGAGCGTTTCCAGAGGGCACACCTGCCCCTCTCGCAGAGACACAGACAAAGTCAGTCCATTTTTTACACTATTCCTTGTATCTACTATTGTTAGACCCAACTGTAATGCACATATAATGCGCATATAATGTCTAAAAACACTCGCTCCTTCCAGGATACATTTAATAACAGAAATGTATCTTGGTTCTGTTGCAGCTTTCAGAAACACCCCTGACATTGAGGAGGCACTTAATCATATAACAGAAAATGTGACCTTGAGTTCCTTCACCAGACAGTCTGTCATCCTGTCCAGCAACTCAACCATTAGCAGGTAAGAACTCTGCCTTAATAACTTGCATTAAAATAATTAACAAACTCTCTGTCAGTAGTATGTGTGGTGCAATCCTGATACTGCCCATGCCTCAAGACAAACCATTCCAACAGTGAAGTATGGTGGCGGCAGCATCTGGGCCCCGGGCTTTCGGGGCTCTAGCCCGGATGTTTTTTGGTCAGCCCCGAGTGTTCTGCGAGCTGACATAAACACGCGATGGAATCAACATTTGCAAGGCAAGCAGACAAGTGCTTCATGAAATGCAGGAACGCCCCCCCCCACCCCAATGAGTCTCAACGGGCACTGCATTGTTGAAACCGGTGTTGCCAGATAAGAGAAACAAGCCCAAAACAAGCAACTTGGAGCTGCAGACGAAGCCCCCGAAACCAATGCCTTTTTACACACACGTACTAATTACAAAGAGCCGGCTGCTTATGGGGCCCAGTACCCGACGTTGAACTTAACGCAGGACTAGACAGTAGATGGGGACACTACATCTGTTTCACTAGCACAAATTGTGTTTTTATTCATATTTACATGTTTTAATAAATGAATGTATTCATTTTAATATTTGTATTGCTACAGACGCAAACCGGTTGTTCATTCGACACGTTCTATATTTCAGTATAACTTTATATCAAATAGGCTTAACAACTGAGTGGCGTCTGTACCATCATAACCACGAAAAAGCCTAAATTAATTAATAAAGCATGTGAGTATAAACGCAAACAATAATTTCTACTGGTAAATGTTTGCTTATGTTGTTGATTGCATATACCATGGTATAAACAGGACAGACACCTTTGTTCTGTACGTTACCTTGGAAAAATGAACTTGTCCCATTGCATCGCCCATTATTCCAAGGTTATGTACAGAACGTCTGTGTTTATCCCTAACTTATTGTTCCTTTGACACTGCTATCGTGCGTTGTCATAGCGTGTGCTTCATTTCAGTTGCGTTTCAAAAAGAAAACATTTGATATAGAAATAATATATATTGTTTTTTGTACTTGACACTGATAGCACACATCATCAGAAACATGCATTTCATTTCATTCGTGCTGTGAAAATAATTTTCCCACAGCCCTGTGTCGTCTGTCTGAGCCCCGAGTGTTTTGAAAGTCTGGTGACATGCCTGGGCAGCATCATGCTGTTGGGATGCTTTTTTTCACTAGGGGTCTTTTCAAAAGAAGAATTGTTGGATCATGAAACAGGGAAGTACTTCAAGAGAACCTGCTTCAGTCACTTTTCAGCAAGACAATGAGCCCAGACACAATGCCAAAAAAACATTGCAGTTGATGTAGATGAAAAGGGTATGTATTCTACAGTGACCCCGTCAAAGTACTGATCGCAACCCCACTGACAATCTGTGGCAGTACTTATAAGGTATGGCCCACAAGCGTCATCCAACCAACCTGGAACAAATCTGCCTGAAGCACGGGCCAAAACCACTCTGACACTGTGTGCAGTGCTGGTACTTAAAGGGGAATAACAACAAATATATACAATATGTCTAGTTCCATGAATCACTTGAAGTAATTGTTGGATTGTTTGTCTATGCACGCAACTCTCTCACTCAGGGAGGGCATGGTCAAGTTAGTACGATAATAAATGCTTAAGTAAGGGATAAACACTGATGTTCTGTACATGACCTTGGGAATAATGGACGACACAATGGGACAAGGTGTAGTCGATTTCCTTTGCTGTCATCTGTAGCAAACAAAACGTGAATTTAAAGAAAACACTATTTATTCTAGAAAATGTTATTTATTCTACTGTTATTTAAGAAGGATAAACGCTTCATAATGTTGTAATTTATCGCTTTCTAAACATAGTATATTTTTAGCCTTTTATGTCATGATTGTCATGATTATTTGTCCCAAATATCTGTCTGAAGACAGCCAACTATTCTATATGTCATGAATTCATGTGCATTCTAGAGCTCTTTCTAGCCAATCAGCCGCAAGTAGTCAACAATACAGTGGAATAAAAAATAGTATATAACATGTGGGTGTATAATATACAAAGCATTTACAAACAGTATATATATTTAGTTATAATTTGTTTGCTTATTTTAATAATGAATTGTCACCATCTGCATGTTTTTTTTTCTTCTTATACATACTTCTGGTGTAATCACAGGAGCTGCACTCCCTCCCCTAAACCTCCTCTGACAGCCAGCCCATCCCTTCATCACAGGACCATGTCTGTCCTGGAGGCCTTCACTAAGCTGGGACAGGACAGGCCCCTCAGCACCTTCAAGAACAGCCAGCTACTGTTCCTCAATGAGCTGCAGGGCACACACCTGGAAGACAGGGACACCTGTACCAGTCCACAGGTAGGAACAGGAAAGACAGTCCACAGGTATGAACAGGAGAGACCAGTCCACAGGTATGAACAGGAGAGACCAGTCCACAGGTATGAACAGGAGAGACCAGTCAACAGGTATGAACAGAAGAGACCAGTCCACATGTAGGAACTAGACAGACCAGTCCACGGGTAGGAACAGGGGAGACCAGTCCACAGGTAGGAACAGGGTAGACCGATCCACAGGTAGGAACAGAGGAGACCGGTCCACAGGTAAGAACAGGGTAGTCCAGTCCACAGGTATGAACAGGAGAGACCAGTCCACATGTAGGAACTAGACAGACCAGTCCACGGGTAGGAACAGGGGAGACCAGTCCACAGGTAGGAACAGGGGAGACCAGTCCACAGGTAGGAACAGGGGAGACCGGTCCACAGGTAGGAACAGAGGAGACCGGTCCACAGGTAGGAACAGAGGAGACCAGTCCATAGGTAGGAACAAAGGAGACCGGTCCACAGGTAGGAACGGGAGAGCCCAGTCCATAGGTAGGAACAGAGGACACCAGTCCACAGGTAGGAACGGGAGAGACCAGCCCATAGGTAGGAACAGAGGAGACCAGTCCACAGGTAGGAATGGGAGAGACTGGTCCAGATGTCTCCCTAGTGTGAAGTATGGCTTGTAGATAAGTGGGGGGGTAAATACATAAAACTCTTAGGCACTGAATCAGCAGAATGTGAAAAGATTTGAGGAGTTGTAAACTTTCTATGTATCTTATATATGTATCTTACATATGTAGCCTATATCACTGAGCAGTTTCCCTTTAAAAAGCGCTATTTATGTTGACATAGAGAAGCCAATATTCAGCTGTGGAGTCAGGGCCTAACTGTTCCAGAATGGAAAGGCCCTGAAGGGTCATGTCAGCCATGGGTTCCTCCTACCTGCTTGCCTGAACGTGCTGAAGCATCATGAACAGAGGCCCCTTTTAGAGGACAGAGTATCCCCTTACCGCACACACAGGAATGTTTGGTCTGGACCCAGGAGCACTAGACCTGATAGCTATGCACATTATTAGAGATATCATCATGTGTTTGCTTCATCATGTGTTTCATCATGTTTCATCATGTGTTTCATCATGTGTTTCATCATGTGTTTCATCATGTTTCATCATGTGTTTGTTTCATCATGTGTTTCATCATGTGTTCGTTTCATCATGTGTCATCATGTGTTTCATCATGTGTTTCATCATGTTTCATCATGTGGTTCATCATGTTTCATCATGTGGTTGGTCATGTTTCATCATGTGTTTCATCATGTTTCATCATGTGGTTCATCATGTTTCATCATATGGTCGGTCATGTTTCATCATGTGTTTGTTTCATCATGTGTTTCATCATGTGTTTCATCATGTTTCATCATGTGTTTCATCATGTGTTCCATCATGTGTTTCATTATGTGTTTCATCGTGTTTCATCATGTTTCATCATGTTTCATCATGTGTTTCATCATGTGTTTCATCATGTTTCATCATGTTTTATCATGTGTTTCATCATGTTTCATCATGTGTTTCATCATGTT
>JACXGI010014540.1:0-18873 GCA_016801175.1 Esox masquinongy | reverse complement strand
TGTTGGTCCACTGTGTTTTCTGAGGTCCAAGGTCAACGCAGCCGTCTACCAGGAAGTTTTAGAGCACTTCATGCTTCCTGCTGCTGACCAACTTTATGGAGATGCAGATTTCATTTTCCAACAGGACTTGGCACCTGCACACAGTGCCAAAGCTACCAGTACCTGGTTTAAGGACCATGGTATCCCTGTCCTTAATTGGTCGGCAAACTCCCCTGACCTTAACCCTATAGAAAATCCATGGGGTATTGTGAAGAGGAAGATGCGATACGCCAGACCCAACAATGCAGAAGAGCTGAAGGCCACTATCAGAGCAACCTGGGCTCTCATAACACCTGAGCAGTGCCATAGACTGATCGACTCCATGCCACGCCGCATTGCTGCAGTAATTCAGGCAAAAGGAGCCCCAACTAAGTACTGAGTGCTGTACATGCTCATACTTTTCATGTTCATACTTTTCAGTTGGCCAACATTTCTAAAAATCCTTTTTTTGTTTTGGTCTTAAGTAATATTCTAATTTTCTGAGATACTGAATTTGGGATTTTCATTAGTTGTCAGTTTTAATCATCACAATTAAATGAAATAAACATTTGAAATATATCAGTCTGTGTGTAATGAATTAATATAATATCCAAGTTTCACTTTTTGAATGGAATTACTGAAATAAATCAACTTTTTGATGATATTCTGATTATATGACCAGCACCTGTAGATCTTAAAGAGGACCAAAAAATATAGAATGGAAAAGAGTCAGAAATAATATTTCAGTATCTTCCCGGAACCTGAACAATCAATTGTAAATTGGTCCTCAGATTCCTAATGGTTTATTATGTTCCGCTAAAGAATGATAGTTACCAGATGGAAACTCCCACATTAGCGTTGCATAACTCAATGGCATCAAACATTCCATGAAATCCTTTTGTTATTCCTCTCTTGTGTGAATAATGTTACTGAAACTAACATTGATAAATATGAAAGAGCCACTGAAAATTTTAGAGAATTATTAAGGTCAATCATTTTCTTTGATTGCTGAGTTTCAGATAAGATAAAGATGTCTGGGTTTGACTGAGCTGCCAAAATCTTAATGAATTCCAACAATGGACTGAGTATATTTTGGATTTCTATATACTGGTTAATAAATAATTTTCAAAAATGACATCTAATGGGTATACTCTAGATTATGCAGTTCAGTAAACAAAATGCAAGGGGTTTGAGTGGGTATAGAAAGTCACCACCCCATTTCAAAATGTTTACCTTCTGTTTCCTTGCCTGAAATGAAAACACATAATCTGACTTTTTCTGGCTTTATTTACACACAATAACTCACAATAACCTATTTGGGAAAATAATTCATTAAAATTAAAACAGTAAAATTCCAAATATGGAAAAATGAAAGTGCCCAAGAGTTAATATTTGATGGAACCACCTTTGGGTTGAATTTACAGCCATGAGTCCCTTTGAATAAGTTTCTACTAACTTTGTTTACTTGAAATATGATCGTATGATAGTAGCCTTGCATATGTGAAATATGCTAGCAGCCTTGCAGAATTGTTCAATCTTAGTCAAATTGCATGGTGAACGCTCATGCACTGCATTCTTAAAGTCATTCTACAGATTCTCTATCGGATTTAGGTTGAGGCTCTGACTAGGCCACTTAAGGACATTTACTTTCTTGTCCTTCAGCCACTGTACAGTTGCTTTGGGGGTGTGCTTTAAGTCATTGTCATGTTGAAACGTGAACCATCTTCCCATTCCAAAAAGTTAAATATTGATCTCATCTGTCCACAGCACCTTTTGGCACTTGGCCTCGGAACCTTCAATGTGCTTTCTGGCAAAACTCAGACGAGACTTGATGTTGCCTATTTTGAGGAGTTTTTTTCACCCTCCCATAGAGGCCAGATTTGTGGAGTGCTTGTGATATTGAAGTCACATGCAAACATTGAACAGTCCCTAACCCTGTGGCCATAAAGGCCTGACGCTCCTTCAAATAATCCATTGGCTTCTAGGTAGCCCCTATCATCAGTCTTCTCCTTGCCCGGTCATCCAGTGTGGAGGTCTGGGAGACCTTGCATCCTATATGCAAGGTCTGGGAGGTGCCATATGCCTTCCACTATTAATGGTGTTAACTGTACTACAAAGGACAGAAAGAGCTTTTGAAATCTTTTTATATACATTCTTGACTTGCCTTTCCACAATGTTATCTCGTAGATCTTTTGAAAGTACCTTTCCGCCCATAGTGGATTCTTTGCTTTGAATAGCACTACTGAGCAGTGGAGTCCTCTATGAATTTTATTCTGAACTAATCAGAATCACTACAATTAATTGCAGATGGGAGCCTATAAGCATAATTTGTCATCTGGAAGGTGGTTGGTTATACTTCAGCAAGTTTGCAAATGCAGTTCTAAGTGGGGGTGTTCACTTATCCAAATAGGGTATTTTATTGTTTTATTTTTATTAATTTTTTGTTTTTTAGATTCTAAGTGAAGATTTTATCATCACTTGGATATTGTGGGTTACAGTGTGTAAATAAAGTCGTAAAGAGTCTGATTTTATGTGTTTTCATTTCAGTCTGACATTTTACAGGATGTGGACAACACATTTTTGACAGCCAAAGTGCTACAGGGAATACTGATTGAACAGGTTCCCAGGTTTGTTCTGGTTGACATGAGGACCATTGTCATCATTCCTGAAGACTCACTTGGCCTATACCCATACTACTGTTTTCATTTTTTTAAGCAAGACCCCTCCAATTTTGTCTGTCAAAGGTACACATTAATAGTTAAAAAAAGGTAATAGATAAAAGTTGTTTTGGATTCATAGAATTTCAATTATCATATAATCATTCTAGTCTAATAATTGTGTACCAAAGTTTACCTTGATTTCTGGTGATATGTAACAATGACGATGTTTGTGCTGTTTCTCAGGACCCAACCATGCCTACACCTACAGTAGTAGGTCTTTGCAGAGGATCAGGAGGGCAGCCCACTGCTTCCTGAAAGGGTGTCTGTTTACTTCCATGATTTGCCTCCATGATTTGAATAATTTCTTTTTGGTTATTGTACTGTATGATTTAATGTTTTAATGTTTTGTCAATTATTGTTATTTTATCTATATGATTTAAGTAATGTGGGGAATAATAGTGGTTACTTCATATGTCATTTGAAACTGTACAAAAATGTGGTTATTTCCCAATATGTATTTATTTTGATCTATTTAATAATGTTATTAAATTCAATATAAATAAATTGATTATTCCACTTGAAAATCACACTATTTTATATGCCAAGAAGCACATAAATTAGTAAGTGCAGTATGCTACATCTTAAGAACTTGATGTTTATGCTTGTATGAATAACACGTCATAGGTTGTTCAAAGAGAACTGTCAATAATGAAAGGGTTCCTGGATTAACAATTTACAGGCATTTTTGGAGAACCTTGAACTGAAGAACCCTTTTATGGTTTTCCTTAGCTCTTATTTAGACATAATCATATCTTTTGTTTCCCTACTGTAGAATACAGTGAACAGATATGTGTACACAAGAACTACATGTTTACTAACCAATTACTGAGTATGACAGATAATTTGACAGATAATTTAATACGTGTTTATAGGACTGGTTTGCAATACAGTGGAACCAATTGTACATCCACTCTATATTCTGCAGAGACAATGCAAGCATAAAAACCCCATACTTTAGTACAGTATACTAGGTTTTGTGTTGTGAACATTCCAGACAAAAAATGCTTTGGAAATTTAAAACACCAATTAAATGTCTCTCAGAGTGCAAATGTCACTGCGATAATCATAAGGCTGTTGAGATTTTGCAGTTGATCTGTATGCTTCTGTGGTAATTAGTGCTTGTGCATTCTGAACTTGCCCAATTAAACAGCTCCTTTCTTCACAACTGGACCTGCGGCTCTAAAGCACTGAGCTTAAATCTCCCTCTCTCTCTCTCCTACAATACTGTAGGTTACAAGGTCTGATGCAGATGGCTTACAATGCCCACACTTTTTAGATTCAAAGACACAAAGCAAATACGTGTCTGTAGTATTTTTTCTTGTGGGTCTATTAGCAATTTACAAACAAGAAAGAAAAACTAGGCAATCCTAGTTTGGCCAGGCCACGAGTAGAAATGATTGTGGTGAACAAGGGGGTTTAAAGAGCAGCTATTTATGGGCCAATGCCAGGTTTGTTGGGAGTAGTGGCCAATACTCTGTTTCTGTACAATTCCGAAACCTAGTGTATTGAATGCCATTTGCGTATCAAATTTTTTACATGTTAAATTAGAAACCAATTGCTATAGATGGCTAGCAAATAGCTCTATACTACCTATAATGAAAATAATGATCGTCAACTAGTTATTTTCAATATTCATGCTGATTTGGTTTCAGGTAACTATATTCACTTGTTTTAAAACAGTTGAACTTAAAAATAGACAGAAGAGGAACAGAAACGAAAAGATGAATTGTCTGTATACAACTCTAAGAACATCAGTGGTGGGAAAAAATGTATACTAATTATTTGACAATCAACATAATACAGTTAGGTCCGGAAATAATTGGACACTGACACAAGTTTTGTAATTTTGGCTGTTTACCAATATATATTCAGGTTACTGTTAAATAATGAATATGGGTTTGAAGTACAATCTCTCAGCTTTAATTTGAGGGTATTCACATCCAAATTGGAAGAAGGGTTTAGGAATCACAGCTCTTTAATATGTAGCCCCCTCTTTTTCAAGGGACCAAAAGTAATTGGACAATTGACTCAAAGGCTGTTTCATGGACAGGTGTGGGCTATTTCTTCATCAATTAAGCAGGTAAAAGTTGATTCCAGGTGTGGCATTCGCATTTGGAAGCTGTCGATGTGAACCCACAACATGCGGTCAAAGGAGCTCTGAATGCAAGTGAAACAGACCATCCTTAGGCTGCAAAAAAATATTAATCATAGAGATAGCAGGAACATTAGAAGTGTCAAAATCAACAGTTTGGTACATTCTGAGAAAAAATGAATGCACTAGTGAGCTCTGCAACACAAAAAGGCCTGGACATCCACGGAAGACAACAGTAGTGGATGATCGTAGGATCCTTTCCAGGGTAAAGAAAAACCCCTTCACAACATCCAACCAAGTGAAGAACACTCTCCAGGAGGTCGGCATATCATTATCCAAGTCTACCATAAAGAGAAGACTTCACGAGAGCAAATACAGAGGGTTCACCACAAGGTGCAAACCATTCATAAGCCTCAAGAATAGAAAACCCAGATTAGACATTTGCCAAAAAACATCTAAAAAAGCCAGCCCAGTTCTGGAACAGCATTCGTTGGACAGATGAAACTAAGATCAACCTGTACCAGAATGATGGGAAGAAAAAGTATAGAGAAGACTTGGAACGGCTCATGATCCGAAGCATACCTTGGAACGGCTCATGATCCGAAGCATATCATCTGTAAAACATGGTGGAGGCAGTGTGATAGCATGGCCATGCATGGCTTCCAATTGCACAGGGCCACTAGTGTTTTTTGATGATGTGACAGAAGACAGAAGCAGACAAATTAAGTGTATAGGGATATATTGCCTGCTCAGATTCAGCCAAATTCAGTGAAGTTGATTGGACAGCACTTCACTTTACAGATGGACAATGCCGCAAAACATACTGCGAAAGCAACCCAAGAGTTTTTTAAGGCAAAGAAGTGGAATATTCTGCAATGGCCACGTCAGTCACCTGATCTCAACCCGATTGAGCATGCATTTCACTTGCTGAAGACAAAACTTAAGGCAGAAAGACAACAACAACTGAAGACTGCTGCAGTAAAGGCCTGGCAAAGCATCACAAAGGAGGAAACCCAGCGTTTGGTGATGTCCATGCGTTCCAGACTTCAAGCAGTCATTACCTGCAAAGGATTCTCGAAAAAGTATTAAAAATGAACGTTTCATTTATGATTGTGTTCATTTGTCCAATTACATTTGAGCCCCTGAAATAAGGGGACTGTGTATGAAAATGGTTGCAATTCCTAAACGTTTCACATTATATTTTTGTTCAACCCCTTGAATTAAAGCTGAAAGTCTGCACTTCAATTTTCATTTCAAATCCATTGTGGTGGCGTACAGAGTTAATGTATTTCTTCACAAAGTTCCATTAAGCGCATTAGTTGGGAGAGAGCAATATGTTTCGTTGCCCTCACTCTAACCTGCTCTTCCTGAGTGAGAGAGCGGCATTTTAAGACACAGTCCAACACTAAGACACAGTCCAGGAATTTATGACGTTAGACATTTCGGTTGCAGTTTGCCCACAGTAACATAACCATAAACTGTTTTATGGTTATGTTGCAATAACACATTTTTAGTTTATCCTAAACTAACATTTGTTATTTCTCCTACGCTATTTAACAATGGGTAGTCACTCAATCAGTCTGTCAGTTAATTAGTCAGTCAGAGACAAAAAGTTTTCCCTTCTTGGCCAGCTCTGCTTATGCAGTCCGGCATAAAGGGAACCTCAAAAGCAAGGTGTTACAAGTTAACATCTGTAGAAATTCATGTGCGCATACAATGGGGTTAAATGTTGAAGTTGAGGACACCTTCAGGTAATGTGATAGCCAATCCTAATCTTATTCACGTAAGCGGGTTAGCAGAGTAGTAAACACATGGAAGTTGTGATCCATCTTTTTAGTAACCTTTGCTTAAAAAAAATAGCAAGCTAGCTAGCCCATTTAGTTTCCCACATCTCAGAGTGAAAAATTCAGATTCAATTTGAAAACACATACCCTGGCCAATATGATTGTACCTGTGTAACTAACTAATGATCTAAGTTTGAAATGCTGTTTCAATGGATTCACTTTTAGTCACATCAGTTAAAAATAGAACATTATTTTTTGACTGCAGAGAAAAAAAGCACATGGATAGTTGAGGCTCTACCATTTTGCACAATGCCTGGAATAACTCATTGTTTGTTTTCTTTCTTTTCTTTCCAGGGAATAGATCAGGCGTGAGCGAGCAGACATTATCTATCTGCAAACCGTCTATATCAGCACCATTTCAACTTGTTTTTTCCGCCCTGCTCTTACACCTACAACCCCATACACACCCACCTAACACAGACCCAATCAAACCAAAAACCAGCATGTACAGTGCCAACCACAGCATCGCGTTCCGCAGTAGAGACTGGAACCCAAAACCCGGGACAAATATATAAGGCTGTGAATCGGTGGCATGCCAGACTCAAGGGGGAACATAAGTCTGCATAAATAAGCCTGTACCTTTGTTCCCTTGACATTTATAGGCCTGCAGAGCAGTGTTCCTCATTAATATATTTCATTGTATTCAATGTGTTCTTTATTAATCACAAAGTTCTTGCGTGTTACGTATATAGGATGTAGGCAGATACATGGCTATGCCTGTCTCTTAGGTTGTCCCTGTATCAAATGTGGGATCCGTCTTTGGCTAACCAGCCCTCTTCACTGGCTACATTCCGAGCCCAGTAAAAGGGACATTTGAATGAGATACTGTCCGTATAATCAAACTTGTTGCAGTAGCTAATAGCAAACACCATGTTTCCCCATGAATCTCTAGGGATACCACCTCCCCAATGTTGTCTCATTTGATGCAAGTACCTCCCATCCTTGACCTCCAGTGACCACCACGGACCACAATGCTAAGACAATCCATATATGTGTAATATATACAGCTATGGAAAAAATTAAGATACCACTGCACCTTTTTCTTTCCTTTCCAAAAAAGTTGAAAAGGAAAGTTTTGAGTGAGGAACAGATGCGTTCAATTTGCAGTGGTCTCTTAATTTTAACGCTTCTGTTCCTCACTCAAAACCTTTCTTTCCAACTTTTTTGGAAAGGAAAGAAAAAGGTGCAGTGGCCTCTTAATTACTTCCAGAGCTGTATATATATATATATATATATATACACACACACACTGATCAGCCAAAACATTATGACCACCTGCCTAATATGCTGTTGGACCTCCGTGTGCTGCCGAAACAGTGCCGACCCGCTGAGGCATGGACTCTACAAAACCCCAGAAGGTGTCCAGTGGTATCTTGTACCAAGACATTAGCAGCAGATCCTTCAAGTCCTGTAAGTTGTGAGGTGAAACCGCCGTGGATCAGACTTGTTGATCCAGCATATCCCACTGATGCTCAATCGGATTGAGATCTGGGGAATTTGGAAGCCAGGGCAACATCTTATTTTTCTTGTTCATCAAACCATTCCCTAACATGAAGGGGTGTACCTGGCCTGCAACAATGTTTAAGTGGGTGGCTTGTGTCAAATTGACGTCCACATGAATGCCCAGACCCAGGGTTTCCCGGCAGAACATTGCAGAGAGCATCACATTCCCTCCACCCCCACAGTGCTTCTTGGTGCTATCACTTCCCCAGGTAAACGGCACACACGTATATGGCAGTCCACATGATGTAATAGAAAATGGGACTCATTGGACCAGACGACATTCTTTTACTGCTCCAAGGTCCAGTTCCGACACTCACTCTGAATGGTCAGCAGCAATGCAGACCCATATGCAGCTGGGTGTGATGTACTGTGTGTTGTGACACATTCCTCCCGCATCCATCATTAGAATTTCCTGTGACTTGTGTCACAGTAGACCCTCTGTCTGTTCTGACCAGATGGGACAGCCTTCACTGCCCTCGTGCATCGATGTGCCTTGGGCTCCAAACACCCTGGCGCCCTGGCACCCTGGTTTGTGGTTTGTCCCTCCTTGGACCACTGTCAGAAGGGACTCACCACTGCTGACTGGGTGCACCCCACAAGCCTTGCCGTTTCTGAGATACTCTGACCCAATCGTCTGGCCTTAACAATTTGGCCCTTGTCAAAGTCCCTCAGGTTTTTACTCCTGCTCATTTCTCCTGCATCCAACACATTGACTACGAGAACTGATTGTTTGCTTACCATCAGACCTTATCATGTGCCCTTGTAGGGGATGATCAATGTTTTTTGCTTCACCTGTGAGTGGTCATGATGTTTTGGCTCATCAGTGTAAATATATATATAAATAATGAGCTTAGTTATATAATATAGAGTTGTATAGATAACTAAGTAAATGTATGCATACTCACCCAGATTATATACATACAGACCCATATCCAGATTTGCAATCCTACATCACACACACAAAGATACACACAAACACGTCCCCTTTAACTGATCAGCCTCTTGTCCAAACCCAATCTAGCCCCACGCGATAATGCCTAAACCCAAACACCCAACTCAAGTTCCTTTTAACTCTATCCCTCAAAATTTCAGAGACTTTCCCAGTAACCATTTTTTTCACTTTCCCCTGTCATATATCTATCTGTTTTGCTGGGATGCTTTACTAAATATTTTAACCTTTCCAGTCATACCATCTCTTCTGATGTAACCTTTAAAATTAATGTTTTACCCAAGAGAATAACCATATTTTCCATTATTGACCATGATTTTTTAAATCACTAATCAGTATTGTATGTGTGTTCATATCAATAGAGATAATGACCCAACAACAAATTCTGAACTTGATTTCATAAGTCTGACGCCACTGGATAGTATCAGACCAGATGGTCCACTGATTCTATTTCATTGTGACGAAGACTGCACAGTGCCGACTGGAATTACTCATTATTAGGCCTATGTAAGGACCTAGCGCAACAGATTCCAGGTCAATCTAAAATTCCTGATGCTTGACAATGGTTCCAATACAACTCAATCTGTCTTCTAAGCAGGTAAATCAATCACCCTGTTATCATCCCTCCAACAGGACTGGAATCATATAACCCTCCATTCATTCCTTTGTCCACTTAAAATAATCCCCTTGATGCAGGACATCACCTTATCCCCCTGGAATTATATCCTGGCCTATGCTGCCCTCCAGGCCCTTGATTTCCTGGCCCTGACAGAAACTTGGATTTCCCAAGAAAATACTGCTAGTCTGGCTGCTCTTTCTTCATCTGACTATGTGTTTTCCCATAGTCCAAGAAAATCTGGTTGCCACTGTGGCGACACAGGGCTACTTGTTTCTTCAACTTGGAGATTCTTTTTCTTTGTTATTGCTCACCTACCCATTTTCTCTTTTGAATTCCATGCTGTCAATGTGACCTTTCATTCAATCTGTCATTCATCAGGTGCTCTTGGTGACTTCCTCAGTGAGTTTGACATGCTACTACTCATATTATTGGGTGACTTTTACCTTCCAACATCTGCCTTTGACTCATTTCTTTCCAATTCTCTTTTTACACTCCTTTCCTCATTTGACCTCACCCTTTGTCAACTCCTTCTGACAAAGCAGGCAATGCACTCAATGTTAATTTCACTAGATGCTGTCAGTCAACTAATCTCACCCCTACATCGCTTCAGTCATCTGACCACATCTTTGTTTCGTTCTCTTTTTTTCTCCTCTACCCTTACACTGTCAGCCCGTTCAACGTCTTATGCCACAGCAACGCTCACTCACTCTAACCAACTGCTCTCTCATCTCTCCCATCTAAATTCTTCTTCCTTCTATCTCCAGAGTCTGCCTCTTCCATCCTACTCTCCGCTCCGTCCAAGTCTTACGACTCCCTGTTCCTCCTGGCCAGCAAAGCAATCCCCTCCTGCTCCTTGGTTAAGTGACTCACTGCGAGCTCACAGGAATGGGCTTCGAGCACCTGAGTGAAAACGGTAGAAAACGTCTGATTCACCCATCTTTCTGATCCCTACTTGCTACTTCCTGTTCCTCCCTATCTGCTGCTAAAGACACCTTCTATCACTCAAAATTACAGGCTTCTTCCTCTAACCCCAGGAATGTTTTCCACCTTCTCCTCACTCCTTAACCCTCCACCACCATCTTCCTTCTCTGCAGATAACTTGGTCATCCACTTTCAAAAGAAGGTTGACAATATCCATACCTCATTCACTCACTCACATGCCAAATTTGGCCACCCATTTACCACTTTTTCCCTGCTCTTACCAGATGATATCCTTCAGTTAGTGATCGCCGCCCAACATCATGCCCTCTTGACCCTATCCAGAGGCGTTGCTAGGATCACAATACATTTGGGGCTTAGCCGCTGTCTGTACTGTACTGTCTGCGCTCAACTCTCTTCTTACCTCTCTCAGAACAATATCCTCGACCCTAACCAGCAGGGGCGGTCTAAGCTTTCTCTCCCATGGGCGCGAACCTTAGCCGCGGAGGCCCCCCACCCCTCCACTGCTAAAATCTTATTATTGCTACCTGATTTCCTAACAAAAAGATAAAGGCAGATAATATTAATATTTAATACAGTTCTCCCAAAAAAATACATAAGTTTCATGTTCCATGAAGAACAGCTTGTTATTAGGCTACAACAAAACATACCTGCACTTACAAAACATTGATGCTACTTGCTGCTGGACCTGGATCATAACTGTATTCCCCCCTTCACTTGAAGCTGCGATGCTGCTCCCGTCATTGTAACGTCAGATCTATCCATCTTCTCTTGCTTCTGCTGCTCAACATCTTTAGTAAAGACGTTTCTCAAGGGCACATATCATTATATTTCATTTTTATAATGTATTGCTTTTCTTTCCTCTGTGTGGCAGACATACTGTATCTACGTTCCATTTTTTTGTTTTGTTATTTAAGCTAGCTATCTTCCACAGCTCAAATCCTGAGGAAATGAATCGACAAGATCTGACGTTACACCCAGGGTTGCCATATTTCACTGACAATATACTGGCGAATCAACCTGCGGACGTCACGTAAAAACTGCACAAACAATATTTTTTCTATACAACCCCCTATCTGGAAACCTCCGCATCTGGCAACACTGGTTACACCCCCAACGGTCACATTTTGGTCGATCACGCAAATGCATTATGGAATAACAAAACAAAAATAAATGTTTATGACTTCAATGTCAACTAAATAGTATCTAGCAAAAAAATCATTATATAATTTTATTCGGCTTGCAATAAGTTTTTCAACCATAAGATACATTTCTTGTGGGCCCCTCTGATGCCGCGCACCCATCGCACCCATTTAAACTCCGCCTCTGCTAACCAGTCAGGATTCAAAGCAGGCCATTCCACCGAGACTGCTCTCCATGTAACAGAAGCTTTTAGCACTTGCCCAGCTAACTCTCTCTTCTCTGTCCTCATTCTCCTTGATCTATTTGCTGCCTTCAACACTCTGAACCATAACATCCTACTTCCCAGTCTCTCTGATTTGGGCATCTCAGAATCGACTCACCCTTGGATTTCCACCCAGTGAGGTGAGGAGGATTGGTGTCTGCCTCGGAGTCTCTTACTAATTATGTTCCCCAAGGAAGATTTCCCTTTAGTTACACTTCATGGATGGCTAATCATGGCCCCTGATCAGGCTGAGCACAAAACGTGTCAGCTAATAAGGAGGTAAACTCGGAATGCAACAAAAGGATGCAAACTGCAACTGCAATCAGTTTTTTTCTTATTATTTGTGCAAACCCACTACACAACTTTGGCATGATGTCCAGCATGTGTGTAACAGCCTCTATGTTTGCAAAGTTGTGCAGAATTGCTACGCAATAATTCCTTTGTTTTACCCAAAAAAGGGGCACGGCTTCGGTGGTATACTTTTGATTGCATACTGCCCAAGTCACATTATTTTTTAAATGGAGCTATAGAGTGGATCCACGTGTTGGCTGCACCCCCCTGTTCCCAGAATCCAGCCAATGTTTGGGGGACACAGACATGTCAGAACCGTTGGTTGGTTACCCATTGTTGCTCATTGCAAAATGGAGGAAAAAGTAACCACTTCAACTTTATATACATTTGATACAAATATTATATTGCTCAGAATTCTTCTGAAGCTACTTGCTTAGTCTTTGTCCTACTGAGACATCAAGATATTTAAAACTAATTTGATAGTTGAACTTCCCTACTGCTGCCGCTGCCATTCACTGCCAGAGACATTGTAGAAAAATTTACCTACCAAGAGGCCAGACATTTATTCTTACCTAATTGTGTCATCAGGTAATTTTATTAATTATTGTCCATCCATACATGGGAAACATAGGAAACATGATTTTTAGACAGCAATTGCCAGCTCAGTTAGCACTCCAGTATTATGGTAGTTAGCTAATATTAGATAGCCAATGTTTTTAATGTTAATTAAGCATTGGCCTGAAGGGAGCGATGTATGTTAACAGATTTAATAGCGCTATGTTCTCGAATTGTCCTCTTATTAGAGGTGCACCCCATGAAATAAGTTTTTGTGCATTTTGTTGTTATCAGACAAAAACAATACAGAGAAAAGTAGTTTGAATGGTGTTCTGTTGGATGAACTGTACGGTTTCCGCCAAACAATAGACATGGCTTTGCCTGTTCTAATTGATGAAGAGACGTAATCTATGAAGCCTCGAACACATTTGCAGTGTCAATGTGCTTTGGGATACCAGAAGTTAATTTTATAATGGATTGCTGCACTAGCTTTGCATCATTGCATTGCAGAGGCAGTGTTCTGTGTGTTACATGCTCTGCATTTATTGAATGTATCCATGACATTATATGCTAAATCCACTTGGCAGAAATGGTACCAAAGGGTGAAATTTGATCTTCTGTGGCGCACATATGAGGAGTAATTCCTCGTTCACACCTACAGCATCAAGTCTCAAATTGTTATGCATACATCATTTGGATATGTGCGCAACAGAAATTCAGATTTCAATATCAAATTGTTTCCACATAGTAATTATTTTTGCTCAACAACCACTTGTAATATATTCTGGTAATATGTCAGGGAAACATTTTTCAGTTTCCTACTAACTTTTGTTCAATACCTGGATGTGTAGAATTTGTGCAAAATCCACCTGTCATTTCCTGGTTGCTAATATTCTAAACCATTCTGGCATCACTCTTGTTGATGTCAGAAAACAAGTCCCAAATGTAGAGAATCGTATAAATCATTAAAGTATTGTTAAAACATAAAAAGTGTAACCAGGCCAGCTGACAGTCTTGCCTGGGCCCGGGACAAGATAATCTTAGATGGGCCCTTTAATGTCAACCCAATGTCAGTTCTGGGCGCCCCGCCACCCTGGGCCCGGGACAACAGACCCGTTTGTCCCCCCCTATCGGCGGGCCTGACTGTAACCATTACAGGGTTTTTGAGGATGACATACCAAAAATACATGAAACACTCTAGCACCAATAAAAAAGTCTATGAGGTAACATCTAGAAAGTCTGGGAGAGTTGTTTTATATGCAAACTATTTTCATGGATTCTGTAATTCTGTCTGCATTTTCAGCATTGCAAATTGTATAGCCTCCTAAATGATGTAATGCAATAAACCATACAAAGTGCATTAAAGTGCTGTGTACTTTGTGTAATTTGGATGTGTAATTTGTTATTTATGCCTTGGATGGATGTGTAATTTATTTATTCATAATCTAAAAGTGAAACCATTAAGTTAGCCATGAATTTCCAAGTTTTAAAGCGATTGATAACATGGGCCACATACCTGTACATACATGAGATTTTGAGATTGGTCTTTTAAAGTACAGTGGTTAGTCACTCTAAATACGTATTTTTTCTTTATAGATTCATTATAGTAGTTGCAAGGCATTTATTGCCAGTAGGATTCAGAAGGAGACAGTTGAAGTGGAGACAGAAGTTAAGGATGGAGACGGATACTGAACCCTGGTCTCCAGGGTATATGTACATAAGTCATAAGCTGTTTGTAACTTAAAATAAAGATATTTTTGTTTCAATGATAGCTTAGTTTCCAACAACAGAAATATCAGATTTTCCAGCGCATGATGACTTGAATTACACTATTCCACCAACATTATCCAGCAGTTCTGTTAATGGCTTAATTTTTTTGTTCATGCCTGTTGCTGCTTGTAAATCAAGTGTAGGCCTACTTGAAGGACACTCTACATATTAGGTTTCTCCCTAATTTTAGTCTCTGAATGCAGAGCTCATCCATTTTTTATGATATACACCACCGCTGTTACATGGAGCACACATTCATTCTAACTCACTTGAGGCTCATCTTGAAATTGTGTATACCTTTTCCAGGTCTGTAGACTGACCTATGAACATACACAATTTGCATCCTGAAATGCTTTAATATGACATTGCTTTCTTACAGTAAGTACCTTGTGTCTGCAAATGTCAACATAAGCTGATAAAGACGAAATGGAAAATGTCAAAGGTCAAGAGTTTAGACTATAGGATATACATTATATTTTAAAATAAGATTAAGGAAAACACCTCTTTAAAGTGAAGTCTGCATGGAAGTCTGTTGCAATTTTGTCATATTGATCCAAATTATTGACCACTCTTGACAAGTTTTGGGATATAGATTCAACAAGGGATTCTTAGAATTTCAAAGGAAAGGGGAACAAGAAAGAATTGCAGGAGCCATAAAACTGCAGATATATTATTACTTATATGAGACATAGTTCCTAGAACACCTCTTGGAAATTGCACTGTTGTGAATGTGTTGAGCGCAGTGACTCCATGTTATTTCTAATTGCATTAAATTTGTTCAACATAATATGACTGATGAATGAAGATTTAATGAATTATAATTACAAATGATTTATTATTATAACTGTGAAATTATAATTACATACAACAATGTATTATTCCTTTTCAGCCATATACAGGGAAATCCCCATTGAAAGTGAGGTCTCATTCACAAGTGAGCCCTGTGAAAATTATTTACCAAATAATACAATTTAAAACACAACATTAATAATAAATACAATTAATCAAAACACCTACAGTTATCAAAGATTAACAGATTGCTATATTAAATTTAAATGTTTCTACAATCCTGTTTCCAAAAAAGTTGGGATGCTGTGTAAAATGTAAATAAAAACAAAATGCAATGATGTGCAAATCATTAAAACCCTATGTTCAATAGAAAATAGTACAAAGACAACATATTAAATGTTGAAACTGAGAAATGTGATTGTTTCTTGAAAAATATATGCCCACTTTGAATTTGATGCCAGCAACATGTTTTAAAAAAGTTGGGACATAGGAAACAAAAGACTGGAAAAGTTGTGTAATGCTAAAACACTAAACCTGGTGAAATATCACACAACTAATTAGGTCAGTTGGCAACAGGTCAGTAACATGATTGGGTATTAAAAGATCATTCCAGAGAGGATGGGTCTGTCAGAATTGGGGATCGGGAAGGGTTCACCACTCTGTAAAAGACTTTGCGGACAAGTAGTGCAACAATTTAAGAATAAAGTTTCTCAACGTAAAATTGCAGAGAGTCTCATCATCTATGGTACATAAAAGATTCAGAGAATACGGAGAAATCTCTGTATGCAGGGGACAACGCCGAAAACCAATAATGGATGGCCGTGATCTTCAGGCCCTCAGATGGCACTGCATTAAAAACAGACACAATTCTGTAGTGGAAATCACTGCATGGGCTCAGGAACACTTCTGAAAACCATTGTCTGTGAACACAGTATGTCGCTGCATCCACAAATGCAAGTTAAAACTCTACCATGCAAAGAAGAAACCTTATATAAACAAGATCCAGAACTGCTGCCGCCTTCTCTGGGTTCAAGGTCATTTAAGATTGACTGAGGCAAAGTGGAAAACTTTCCTGTGGTCTGACAAATCAAAATTTGAAAAGATTTTTGGGAATCATGGACGCCACGTCCTATGGACTAAAGAGGAGAGTGATCATCCGGCTTGTTATAAGCCCACAGTTCAAAAGCCAGCATCTGTGAGAGTATGGGGTGCATTAGTGCACAAGAAATGTCACAAGAATTTTCATTTTTCAGAATGACACTGTGTTCTTCTGTTCATTTGATAAATAAACTTTTGAACTTGAACATTGCATGGTTGACTTTCACATCTGTGAAGGCACCATTAATGCTGAACAATATATACAGGTTTTTGAGCAACATATTCTACCATCAAGATGACCTCTTTTTCCAGGAAGGCCTTGCTTATTTCAGCAAGACAATGCCAAGCCACATTCTGCACGTCTTACAACCGCATGGCTCCGTAGTAAAAGAGTTTGGGTGCTAAACTGGCATGCCTGCATTCCAGACCTGTCACCCATTGAAAACATTTGGCACATTATGAAACAAAAAATATAAGAAAAGAGACCCCGAACTGTTGAGCAGCTAAAATCCTAAATCAAGCAAGAACAGGAATACATTTCACTTTCAAAACGACAGCAATTTCCAAACGCGTCTCCTCAGTTTCCAAATGCTTACAAGTATTGTTAAAAGAAGAGGTGATGCAACACAGTGGTAAACATGCCCCTGTCCCAACTTTTGAAACATGTTGCTGGCATCAAGTTCAAAATGGGCATGTATTTTTCCTGTTTGATGAACAGGGTTGGGTAGGTTACTTTTTAAATGTAATCTGTTACAGTTACAAGTTCTGTACACATTTGTAATCAGTAACATAACTTTTTGATTACTCAAACTCAGTAACATAATCTGATTACTTTTAGAATACTTTTAGATTACTTTCGTTTTAAGAGGCATTGGAAAACAAATAGGAATAGCCTATAACCAACTGAACACCTTTTGCGGGATCAATCAATGTTAGAGTTTACATAGCTGGCCAAAAACAGAATTCACATTTTACCTTATGGGTTGTGTAGGCTACAGTGCCTTTGAAAATGGGTTTCTAAACCATTGCTTTCTACTTCAATATGATTGGGCTACATCTCTAAGCTAAAGGTCTGACAGATATTCAGTCATTCCAATTAATCCAATAAACCTCAATCTTCCAGAATCTGACTTTTTATCTGAACATAACCCAAAATCTAATGATGCTTAAGCCTGTTATTTGTGTTTTATTCATGTTTTTAATTGCTTCATTTACTCGAAAAGGGTATTGACATTGTTGTATATCAAAATGAAGATATCCGTAGCTTTTCGCGCGTAAACTAAATCTGCAGTAGTCTGATGATTTGCTCAACAACCAAAATTGTCAAAATGTTGCAGAAAACCCGGGCACGCGAATGCACGTTTGCAATCGTGAACACCCGCACAAAAATAAGATTTACCCGCGCGAACGTAACCTGCGATTACTACGGCCACCAGTGATGGATTTTCAAAACGCAAATGAAAGAAATAAACTGTGATTATAAACATGCACTCTAAACTTAAAGTAAATGACGTCAGTAGCCAATGATAACCAATGAACACAATTTTCTGAGATGCAAAGCAAGCAGAATCACATGGCCTACCTGTATGGACGGAGTTGATGTGGCCGCGTCAAATGCAAATAATCATCCTTTGGCAGAGTGCTTCCCAACACACCTTTTCTCCTCATTTGTCGTGGTAAATTCTATATAATGTTTTGTCTTGAAGGCAGCGCCATGTTATAGCTATCTAACAAATAGTTGCCTAATCTATTAAACTATTCCTGTTTAAGTTCTTCGGTGCAACTCGTCCTGGCCATGTTCGGTGCATTTGACAAATAAACCTTGAAATTTGAAAAAGATATAACACCAGGTAGGCCTATTGCCTATCATTGTTCTGAGAATCAGAACAAGAGCCATCCGAGAGCCATCACCTTACCGTGGTGGAGAGGTTTGTGTGTTCCTGTGAACCTGAGAGCTGTGTTGTCTGGGGCTTAGTGCCCCTGGTAGGGTTTCCCATGGCAAAGTGGTCTCGGGGGAGGAGCCAGACTAAGAATGGTTCAAAGAAAAACCAATGCACAACAGAGGAAGAGGAGGAGTTACCTTGCCCGGAGGAAGCCCGGGGCCCCCGTCTGGAGCCAGGCCCAGAGGGAGGGCTCGCAGGCGAGCGCCTGGTGGCCGGGTTTGCCACGGAGCCCGGTCGGGCACTGCCCGAAAAAGCAACGTGGCACCCCCCTCTCCATCCTATGGGCCCACCACTCATGGGAGGAACCGCTTTGGTCGGGTGCGCTGCTATATGGGTGG
>JACXGI010014539.1:0-18892 GCA_016801175.1 Esox masquinongy | reverse complement strand
TCATATAATTAGAATATCATCAAAAAGTTGATTTATTTCAGTAATTCCATTCAAAAAGTGAAACTTGTATAATGTATACATTCATTCCACACAGACTGATATATTTCAAGTGTTCATTCCTTTTAATTTTGATGATTATAACTGACAACTAATGAAAACCCCAAAATCAGTATCTCAGAAAATTAGAATATTGTGAAAATGTTCAATATTGAAGACACCTGGTGCCACACTCTAATCAGCTAATTAACTCAAAACACCTGCAAAGGCCTTTAAATGGTCTCTCAGTCTAGTTCTGTAGGCTACACAATCATGGGGAAGACTGCTGACTTGACAGCTGTCCAAAAGACGACCATTGACGACCTCTGGTCTGACAAATCAAAATTTGAAATTATTTTTGGTAATCATGGATGGCACGTCATCCAGGTTAAAGAGGAGAGGGACCATCTGGCTTCTTATCAGCGCACAGTTCAAAAGCCAGCATCCGTGATGGTATGGGGGTGCATTACTGCACATGGCATGGGTGACTTGCACATTTGTGAAGGCACCATTAATGCTGAACAATATATACAGGTTTTGGAGAAACATATGCTGCCATCCAGACAACGTCTTTTTCAGGGAAGGCCTTGCTTATTTCAGCAAGACAATGCCAAACCACATTTTGCATGTATTACAATAGCATGGCTCTGTCGTAAAAAAGTCTGGGTGCTAAACTGGCTTGCCTGCCGTCCAGAACTGTCACCCATTGAAAACATTTGGCGCATTATGAAGTGAAAAATACAACTAAGGAGACCCTGAACTGTTGAGCAGCTGAAATCCTATATCAAGTAAGAATGGGAAAACATTTCGCTTTAAAAACTACAGCAATTGGTCTTCTCAGTTCCCAAACGCTTACAGAGTATTGTTAAAAGAAGAGGTGATACAACACAGTGGTAAACATGCCCCTGTCCCAACTTTGAAACATGTTGCTGGCATCAAATTCAAAATGGGCATGTATTTAAAAAAAAAAAACATTTATCAGTTTCAACATTGGATATGTTGTCTTTGTACTATATTCATTAAATATAGAGATCCAAGATTTGCACATCATTGCATTCTGTTTTATTTGCATTTTACTCAGCGTCCCAACTTTTTTGGAAACGGGGTTGTACTGTAGTTGTAAGGACTTTTTGGAGACAACAATGTTATACCGATTTATGTTCACTCTAATCCCTATCCCTAAAACAAAACAAATATTCATAGTACCACCAAATAGCTATCAGACGGCTCTTGATACTGTATATAAACCTACATCTACTACCAGACTGGTCTTGGTACTGTATAAAAACCTACAACTACTACCAGACTGGTCTTGGTACTGTATAAAAACCTACAACTACTACCAGACTGGTCTTGGTACTGTATAAAACCTACAACTACTACCAGACTGGCCTTGGTACTGTATAAAACCTACAACTACTACCAGACTGGTCTTGGTACTGTATATAAAACCTACATCTACTACCAGGCTGGTCTTGGTACTGTGTAAAACCCTACAGCTACTACCAGACTGGTCTTGGTACTGTACAAAACCTACATCTACTACCAGACTGGTCTTGGTACTGTATAAAACCTACATCTACTCCCAGACTGGTCTTGGTACTGTATAAAACCTACATCTACTACCAGGCTGGTCTTGGTACTGTATATAAACCCACAACTATTACCAGGCTGGTCTTGGTACTATATATAAACCTACTGTATATAAACCCTACATCTACTACCAGACTGGTCTTGGTACTGTATAAAAACCTACAACTACTACCAGACTGGTCTTGGTACTGTATAAAACCCTACAACTACTACCAGACTGGTCTTGGTACTGTATAAAACCCTACATCTACTACCAGACAGGTCTTGGTACTGTATAAAAACCTACATCTACTACCAGACAGGTCTTGGTACTGTATAAAAACCTACAACTACTACCAGACTGGTCTTGGTACTGTATAAAACCAACAACTACTAACAGACTGCTCTTGGTACTGTATAAAACCTACAACTACTACCAGGCTGGTCTTGGTACTGTATAAAACCTACATCTTCTACCAGACTGGTCTTGGTACTGTATGAAACCTACAACCACTAGCAGGCTGGTCTTAATACTGTATATAAACCCACAATTACTATCATACTGGTATCGGTACTGTATATAAACACACATTACTACAGTAATTGTAGGTTTATATAGCACAATTAATACATAGAAGCACATTGAATGCAATTCAATGTGCATTACAAAGAAAAAGAAAAAGTATAAAAATACAATAGCATAAAAACAAATACTCAAATGAAAACATCAAAACAACATCATAATATTAAGACACAGAATAAGAAAATATACAGTATACAGTACCAAGACCAGTCTGGTACTAAACCTACGACTACTATAGTAATCGTAGGTTTATATACAGTACCAAGACCTGTCTTGTAGTAGTTATAGGAAGGGTTAAATTGGAATTTGGAAGGTGAGGGAACACTTGAAGCTAAATGGGGGCGAAGGGGCAGCAGCTTACCATAAATAAATCCACATTGCTGAAGGAATCACATTTGTATAATAATCAACTAAGGCATACGGTAAGTTAACACTAAGAATTATAATCCTTTTCACTTCAGCAGCATGAACAGTGTCAGAACACCATAATCCCATTATATTATTTTGGGCAGCTGTTCAATCTATTTTTCTGTTATTTGTTTTTATTAATATATTTAATTGTTGCATTATCGCATTCATTTTTTTAAAGTTAGGTTAGGTGGACAGTAAACCTCGCTAACACGGTTAAAATTAACTGAGTAGATATTACATTTTAAAGAAGTTCATTCAGGCATGCTCCGCCTCTCGCATTCATAGACGCGAACGTTTGACACTGAGCTTTCTCCACTAGTGCCCGCAGTGACTGTGACGCCCTCTAACAAAGCTGAAACATGATTGGCTCTTAACAGCGACAGCAAATACGGTTCAGGCTGCAAGTAAAACTAAGCAAAAGATGGGCGGTTCTATTTTTTATTATATGGGTTGTTTTTTCCCCTCCTCCAACTTAGAGAGTGCCAGAACGTTGTTCCGGTCCGTTCCGGCCCAATTTAAGCCCTGGTTGTAGGTTTATGTACAGTACCAAAACAGGCTACATATTGTATAATTCTCAGATGGGATCATCAGCTGCCAATCTTTTTTCCATCCAGGTTTTACATCACTCCAGGGCCAGGAAGTGAGATAACTGCTGACTCCTCCCACCCACGGTTCCAAAAATTCTCCTCTGGAAGGTGGAGGTCAGGCAGGCAGTGGCAGTCAATCATTACCAAAACTTCCTGTCTCCTGAATATTTTTATTCCCTGTGCTGTGGCCCCTCAGAGACTAACAGGACTATTCTACTCAACAAGAAACCTTCAACAGTTAATCGTTAATTAATGAGCTGCACTTTACTACCTCCCAAACCCTACCCATCTCCTACATCTATATGCACAAATGACCTTGATGGAACAGCAAAATCTGTAGATGAGCACATCTGCTATTCTCTTACTGCTCATATCCCTTCATTTTACTTGCTTCCCACTCGGTGGAAAGTCTGGGAATGCATAAATCTACTTAGCAAATAGGCAAAGGCAATTCTGTTTTGAAGTTTATATTTCAGATTTTTGGTAACACCATGAATACGTTGTAATGTGGAACTGGATGGAAATGGTTGGCTTGCTCTTTGTAGCCTCTGTAGCCAGGTCCCTGTCTGGCCAGGATGGCTGTCCTGGAGTGAACCTTCACAACAACCTTCAGAGCTGTGAGTCCACCTGTCATGTGTTTTTCCAGTTCACATCCAGAGTGACGGGGCATTTCTCCTTCACCGCTACCAGTACAGCAGGGAGAGACGTGGTGTTATGAACCAAACAGGATCAGTGTGTCTTGATAACCAGCACCTGACAGAAACATTTCTCACGTGGTGTTTTGAAAAACCCTCTAAATGAATGAAGTATCACCAACATTCTGTCCAGACAGTACAAGGTGAGCTCAACATTTCTGCAACTATAAAAGATAACATTTTGGTTTTGGTTATTGGTGCCAAGGCACTTAGAAGGAAATGTATTGCCTTCTACCACATATGAAAAGATTGCCAAAGCATGTTGGTTTCTTAACTAGAATAATACTAGAATAATAATAATAAAATGCATGCTTCACTAGCAGGCTTGATAACAGATATGCGCTCCTGTCTGGTCTTTCCCCAAAATCAATATTAAAACTGAACAGCTGTACTGGCCTGTGCCGTACCGACTCTTACATTTCTATGTTCAGTGTCTTTTGGTTGTGTTTCTATGTTTGTTTATTAGTTTGACCTGTATCTCGTTTACCCCTCGTTATGGCCCTATTTAAGTTCCTCCTGTCCTCGTCTTTCTTGTCAGTCATATATATATATTTGGAATTATATATATATAAAATGTTGTAGTCAAGTCAAAGTCAAATCCTGTTTTTTGTGTGAAAGTCATTATAGATCCTCTGTGTTCATCCACCAGTGTCCTGTAACCTCATGGAGCACGTTAAAAAAATGAATTCAGAATGAAGACTTCTGACGGACCAGGGGCGTCATGTATCAATCTTGCGTACGTTTCTAACTAAATTCTGGCATATGTGGAAATCCTATGATTTGTGTACTCACAAATTATTGGGATTTATCAAACTGGCTTACACAACACATGCGCATGCTTCCGTTGATAAATCAGACCCATACTATACTTCTGTGTACGTGAACTAGCTTACGGCCTCCGCCCAAAGAACGCCTACAATTACCCATATAAGGTATCCAAATTAGCCCTATTGACTATGTAATTTCAGTAGTTACACGAAGCCAGGTGAAGACCGGTCAGAAAAAACTTTCAAGAAAATACATTTCCCATAATGTGAACTTCAAATAATATTATCTGATACAGAATCTAAAAACATGTCTTTTTTCAAAACCTATCAAGTAGCCTGACAAGCAGGCATAAATATCCCCCATTGCAAGATGTGGCTGCTGTTTTAAATTAAATAAAGTGGTCAGAGATAAATCAAGGTGGACGCAAGAAAGCGATTTGCTGCACTCCTAACCAGTGTCCAAACTACAGGAGAGGGGCAAAGTGTGACAGATATTTTTCCCATTGACTAGCAAACTGCTGGTATCATTGGGGAGATCAGAGTGGAAAAGTCCTAGATGGGGTCACCAGCATGTTGCTGTGGTTGTGTTGCAGTAAGTGATCATTTGCCATTAGGTTAATCATAACATTTCAACTTCACATTCAAGAAACAATACAGACATAAAATCTAAGTGAATTGGTCAAGACCTGTTCAAGTCATGTGGGCCTAGGACTTAAGGTGCGTGCACACTGTCTGCTCGCTAGAGCTACAAAGAGGCAGCCAACCAGAGCCAGCGAATCACGGCGACAGCGGGCGGAGCTGCTCTCCGACACAAAATCTGTGAGAGTTGAGATATGTTCAACTTTATGCTAATTACCTGCGAGCCGGCAGTGACGGAGTTCGGCGACTACCAATGGCAGGGCAGATGTTCTCTGCGTCTTGAAGTCCCTTCGCTTTTCTACTCGCTAGCTAAAAACTCACTTACGCTAACTAAAAAACATTAACAAAAGAGAAACTTGTATTTGAGGTGTCCGGTTTCCCCACTATATATGATGCTTCTCTGGCTTTATACAGAGATATAATTCTAAAAAATAGATGCATGGAAGTTTTCAGAGATCGTTGGGATCATGGTTTAGTTATACATGCATAACGTAAAACGAAGTAAATTGCTATTTTAACATTGACAAATCATTGACTTGGCATCGTCGTAATACATTTTTAGTAGTGGAGTCACGCAAATACTAAATACTTATTATTATTTGCAGAGACGGATGTTTCCCCTATACTGATTGAGTGGTTGTCGCTGGGATAAATTAGGAAGATACGCCATGCCCAAGCGGGCAGTATGCACGCTAGGTTTGGCTCAGCAACAGCCCAGCAAACACGTTACGTAACCACGACCAACCGTGACGTAATGGATTGGTAATGATTGGTAATGTCATGACATTACCTTCTCACAACCTTGTGGCAACGTTGTCCGAAGATAATTGCATGACCACATAATTGTTAATCTTCCTTACCTGATCAGGACGTCGCAGAAATATAATTACCCGACGTACTGACAATGTAACCACTTATGTACCAGTTTGGTAACGACCTTACGTAACTACAACTGGAAAAGTTTAACTAATCGGAAACCACATATTCCAAATATTCCAGCGTTGAGATGAATTCCCAACACACACAATTCATCTCAATTCAAATTCCATGTTATCTCCCACAATACCAGATGGAAGGCATACACAATTGAAGTGCCACAGCTCGAGCGTCCCGCCATTTTTTGTTCGTTAGTTTGTACTTCTAAGTTTTCCAAAGTTTACCTCAGCAATTACATTACCGGTAGCTATAGTACTTCTGATTTGTTTAACTATATTTATGTTTTTTTTTACTCCAATTTAAGATTATTCTGATGTATGTTATTTTTCAGTCGTGTCTGTGAGTTTTCACCAGTACTGTACTCTTCTGCTACTGTGATTAGCCTACTCTAGTACTGTACAGTAGTACCGTAGCTATATTGGCAGTAACTTCGAGTGCTTTCAGTCGTTATCATTGTTTTTTCAAATTGAGCAATTTTTCTATTTAGAAATGTTGCAATCATTGATGTTAACCTTTCAAACTACAGCAATGTACTTTCGGTTTTTCTAATCTAGCAATTTTCCAATTTAGTAATTTTCTTATTTAGTCATGTAGCCTACAGTACAGTACACCGAGCTAGCTACTGCATGTACTTGTTAAGTACCTAGCTAACTAGTTACTGCAATTAACTAATGACTTGAAGTTAAGTTTGTTAAGCCGACATAATTTCTGGAGCACTGTATCATTATTTCTGGACAAGGAATCTCAGATAAGCTAATTTCACTTCTTTACAAAGCAGATGGCTAACTATCTGACATAGTTAAAGTCACTTAGGTAGTTACCATCGAATAACATTAACTACTGTTTATCAAGCCAACTAACGTACAGTAAGTCAACTACTAGCTAGCTTGATTGGTAGCTTTTTCCCCAACCAGGCTGGGTTCAGGGAAGAGTTTCACTTGCTGGGACAGAAATAAATACTCAAGTCTAGTTTGAGTATATTCAATGTGTAACTAAGCATGCGGTAATCATCCTGCCATAGCCTAATGGCATTGAGACAATTTCACATGCTTGAGTAAATACTGAAATAACACCTGTTGTCTTAAACACTACACATATTCTTTTCCCAACTGATGTCTTGATTTTATTTCTGTTACTTTACAGATTAACCATCTCAGCCTGATTGGCGGGGCTAATCCTGGAGAATGCCACCAGTCAAGTTTGGAGCCGCTACAGCCTGCGAGGGAAATGGGAGAAAATTGCCCTTATTGACATGAGTGTCTACAATGTCATCAAACGTGAGTTAAATTCTACAACAGTAACTTGCCAGCAAGTAATAGAATTTGATTCTTCCAACACTGGATTGTTTTAGTGGTTATTAAAATGACTTTAAAAGGGTGCAGTACTTGTGGTCCATCATAAATTACAAAAATAGAGCTTTCTGCAGTGGACAGAGGCTAGTAATAAATTGCAGAACCTAATGGCTGAAACTGAATTTCCTGTTCTAATCCCACATTTGTCCAGGTGAATGCCCCTTTATGTTCACTAACATGTGTTGGAATTTCACTGACAAGCTAATGTATCAAAACAATAAAATAATTTCCATTCTGTACGTTACAGGGGTCATCATGTGGTGCTGTACTGGAGGAGAAGATGGTGTAGACTCTCATTTCGGAGGTCCTTAAACATGCACCAGCCCACTGCCAACAGCAGCATATACAGGTAACTACCATTTATTTCTGATCATTTCAGTTAATAACACAACTATTTTTATGAATGTAACATTTGAGGTACTTCACCAATGATCCCATATAAGCTAAAGATTTTCACCCATTAGCTCACTTTAGCAGCGTTTGGATTCACTTTGACATTGGATTGTTGTGAAATATTGTGAATACTGATAGAATCAAGCTCTGTAATCAAATGGTCACTAAATAAATAAATAAAAAAAACAGTGGGCACCAACCTTTTCTCTTTATTGTTGATGATCAGGCACAGTGAGTCCAGGAGAATAAACCTGTGCAGCCAGAAGATGATCACAACACACCGACAGAGTGGAAGAGTGACCGATAAGACTAATCCTATTTCATATCAGCCAAAAACTGATCAACATGATACATACACCCTTGTCTTGTTAAAGGATAAAGGCAGATAACTGTTTGACATTCTGAAATTGTATACAGCTCTGGAGTAAAATTAAGAGATATTTGTGTTTGAAGATTTTAATAAACATTTATTATTATAACACATTTCATAGTGAATTTTATCTGCAGTACTATGTGTAATTAAACGTTATGTACGTTTAAGATGTCAGACAATTATGGGTGAATATTTGGATAAACAAGAAAATGGAGAATGATTTAATGACTGCTTGTAAATGAATTAGCCCAAGGTTAGCCATAGACAGAGGCTTCTGTTTGGCTTCGATATGACTGATTTATCTGAGAGTGGACTGAATGTAAAAAAACTGGCCTCCGTAGAATCATTTTGTAAGACTTATAATATTTGTATACGTGATAATGACGAAATAACCCAAAAAAACAGAAGTTACGTTGTAACAACCAAAATAAGTCTTTCACTTTTATGTTGTATATACATAACTGTTTTACCTAACCAGTACGAAACCAGCACCAATACATACGTTGTCAGTACATCATGAAAAAGTAATGTGTTTGCTGGGTAAATAGCCAAAAAATCACTACGTTGTCAGAACTTACTAGGGACGTAATGACGACGTAAGCAAGTTACGTTGTAACAACCAAAATAAGTCTTTCACTTTTACATTGTAGAAACGTAATTGTTTTACGTAAACAGTACGAAACCAGCACCAATACATGCGTTGCCAGTACGTCGTGACAACGTAATGTGTTTGCTGGGAGCTCGCCAGAGATTGAGCGATTTGCAAGTTGAGCAAGCGGACAGTGCACGTAAGGTTAATGGTGCGTGCATATTACTTTTGTTTCAATAAGAACAAACAAAAGTATTAGTTTTACAAACAAAATAATTAATATTGAATGAAAAACATCAACTAAAAAGTATTGAGATTAAAAATATATATATATTGCAAATAAAATCTTTTGAAATGCGAAAACAAATTAATTAAAAATGAATGCAAATAATTTTTTGAGTGGATATATATTTTCTTGATAACCCGATTGTGTTAAAACAATTACGTTTTTGGCTGCAGTTTTTTTACCATCTTTGGTTACATTACCCTGGATTTTTCTCTCGTTTTCTTTTTTTGCGGTTGCGAGTTTTTGACACAAATTTCACGGTGGGCGGGTTTAAGAGAGGAAATGCGTCTCCATTGGTCAACCAGACTGGGCAATATCAACAGCTCCAGTGCGTTTACGTTGTAGGCTTGCTACATTAATAGGTAGACATGCTATCGTGCATGGCACTGTGTTTGAGTGGACGCACGTGAAATAAGCAATATATTGACTAAACAACCCAGCCCGGATATATTTGCCTAATAATTGTTTGTATGTGAGCACTTTTTCATTTCGGATAACAAAAGGTTCAATAGTTAGTAGCTAGCCAACCAGCCCACTGGCACTGGCTAGCTGAGCTAGCTACCTTTATAAGAAGGAGGACACCAGGAAAAATATATGGTAAATTGTTTTGTGCCTTGTAACAGTTGGAACAGTTAAATAACTAGTTATTTAGGGTTCTATTGTCTGTCTGTTTAGGAGGTCCAGATGACCTAAACAGGTGGCTGGAGTGGAGGAGAGTGGTGACAGACAGCAGTGGAAGTAATGTTCACATACCACATGTATCTCATCCTCACTGAGTTTATCTATAACAGATGATACAAGTTGGATGTGTGCTCTCAACCATGTCTATGTCTAGCCCAGTATTTAAAGTCAAAAGTGATATACAAGCAGCATGGTATAGTTAAAATCTATTACATTTATATTTATTCATATCCTTCCCCAATGACACAAGTTTCTTTAAGGGGGTTGGTGATCTACAGTATGGAGTTAAATAACTGTAGTTATTTTGGGAGTGGAAAAACACCACTTCTTTATTTTATTATTTGCTCCATACCAGACTTTGTGCATCTATTTGGTATTCAAACTCTCAGAAAACTATCAGACGTGAGTGGGACAGCTAAATAACACCATTGCTATGTGCAGGCAACCCCAGCAAATTCTCCATCAGATACCATCCTGTATTTGAGATGCTGCTGGACAAGCTGCCCTCCATCAGCCAGGTGAAGATGCTCTCGTATGTGAAGAAGCAAGGGCTAGATTTGCAACAAAATGGCAAAAACAAACATGTTGCCCTGAGCCCCCTTTTTCAAATGGTCTGTATTACTACCTTCAGAGAGGGATTGAATGCATACTTGCATACTTAGGTTTAGGATTATGAGTTGTGTCCTGATTCATCACCCTGTCAAAGTGTGGACTAGTTTTGGTGGACAGCAAATGGACATCTGTTCCTGTGTTATGACAAGTCATTCAGCTACTCAAAATGACTACAAATTGAGGCATACTGTTCATGTGAACAGAGAAACAGTATTAGTTTTACATTGACCCTCTGTTTTAGGTTTCCACTTCCATTGTACCCTTTTAAAATTATTTGTGTTCTTTCATCACATGTGGTTCCATGGCTGTGGAAAAACTCAGCAGCAGGAGGAACTGTGTTTCAAATATTATTATGTATAGTATATTTTTAACTGTATTGATGAGGAAGGGGTGGGCAGAAGATCACTGAACTGTGTCGAATGGACAGTCCCTTTTGTTACAATCCCCTAGTAACAAGTTCAGTAAGGTTTGCTGCAAAAGTAATTACTATACAGATTTTTTCTGCTCTTAAGGATCTTCCAATGTAATGTATTTTTAATTATGACTGCTTATATTTGTTTTATGTTGTCTATTTGTTATTCTTATCGCTTAAACTTGCTGCTGCCTATCTTGGCAAGGATGCTCCTTAAAAACAGATTTTTTATCTCAATGAGCCTTTCCTGGTTAAATACATAAATGTTGGAAACTATTATTGAGGAAGCCAATTTGAACACTTTGTAGCCTTTTTCTTGAACACAAGAAATGTGTTACCTGTAGGAAAGTCTCAATCATAGATCTCCAGGTATACTGTAGGAATAACCTTGTGTGTGTGAATGTAACATTAATGAGTTTGAGTGTAACATTTGAAGATAGTGTATTGGTTAGTTGTGCAGATTGGTTGCCATGACATGACAAATCAATCAACTAATAAAGCACTGTTATTTCAAGACTCAATATATGCCCATGTTTTGTAAGCTGTTTTACCACAGATTTACTTGGCAAATGTTGTCTGCTGTGCCTCCTATAATTGTATAACTTAAATTAACGCATACTGGCCATACTGCATAGCTATGTTTACATTATGATTTTGGGTTAGTTCTGTTCCACAGCTAACTAGCCAAATTATAACACGCTGTCATTTGTATGTATCAGCTTTCTAGCCAGCTTCATCTTAGCCTGTTAAATATCTAACAGGTGCACGAGATGATTGTTCAGTGAATACAATCGACACGTCTTATATATTGAATTTGATAAAACAACTTCATAGTATGCATAGAGTAACAAATAAACAACTAGCAATTTGTATCGGAAAGCACGATTGGGTGTATATTTTTTACTCGCTGAAACCCAAATTAAGTTCAATACACAATAGCATGTCTACTTACTAATATAACAAGCCTACAGTGTAAACGAACTGGAGCTGTTGATGTTGACCAATGGAGATGCATTTCCTCTCTTAAACCCGCCCACCGTGAAATTTGTGTCAAAAACTCCCAACCGCAAAAATAAGTTATCGAGAGCTGCAGCCAAAGACAATCGTTTTAACGCAATCACGTTATCAAGAAAAAATATATCCTCTCAAAGAATTATTTGCATTCATTTTTAATTTGTTTTCGAATTTCAAAAGATTTTATTTGCAATATATATTTTTGATCTCAATACTTTTTAGTTGATGTTTTGCTTTCAATATTATTTTGTTTGCAATACTAATACTTTTGATTGTTCTTATCGAAACAAAAGTAACTCCATACGTGCACACTGTCCGCTCTCAAGAGCTACAGAGGCACTCTCATTAATTTCGAACGAGAGCCAGCGAATGACGGCGACTGCGGGCGGAGCTACTCTCGGAGACAAAATCTCCCAGCGACAGCGACAGGTGAGAGTTGAGATATGTTCAACTTTATGCTAATTTCCAGCGAGAGGGCAGTGACGGAGTTCGGCGACTACCAATGGCAGGGCAGATGTTCTCTGCATCTTGAAGTCCCTTCTATTTCCTACTCGCTAGCTAAAAACTCACTCGCTAGCTAAAATAAATGGACGAGAGAAACTTATAATTGCAGTGTCCTGTTTCCCCGTTATGTAAGATGCCTCTCTGGCTTCATGCAGAGATGTACATTTATTCAAAAAAAAATGATGCATGGAGGTTTTCAGAGATCGTTGGGATCACGGGTGCGTGATACATGCATAACATAAAACAAAGTAAATTGCTATTTTAACATTGACAAATCATTGACATGGCATCCTCGTAACACGTTTTTAGTAGTGGAGTCACACAAATACTAAGTACTTATTAATATTTGCAGAGATGGATGTTTCCCCCATACTGATTAACTGGTTGTCGCTGGCGTAAATTAGGAAGATACGCCATGCCCAAGCGGGCAGTGTGCACGCTAGGTTCGGCTCAGCGACAGCTCGCCAGAGATTGAGCGATTTGAGCGAGCGGACAGTGTGTACATACGGTGTTATTTTCGGTACAGAACAAGTAGCCTATCTTCAGTGGCATCCCAGAGTGGGGTTGCGGCGCTCTTTTTTCGTTTAGTGTTGCATAGCTATAGTCTCTAGGCTAACTTTTATTTTGAGTAGGCCTATTGGCTGTTTTATTTGATTTGTGGTGAATAAGGGTACCTATTTTATGTTCTATTCATTAGCATTCTGTGAGAATTTTAAATAAAGTCATTGAAATGTATTGTCAATTTTGTCAAATTACAAATTGTAAGCCAAGATGTGTGATAACGTTGTAGCTCATTCAAAAACACAAAAAGCCTCTAGGTCGTAAAAGTGAGCATCTTTAAATAAATCGGCATATTGTAGTGTATGGTAAAATATGCAATGTCACATGTGTTGCTTTACGCACATGCACAATGGGGCTATTGTTTGTCTTGTTTTCAAACTGTATGGATATGCCCATTGAAAGGGCTACGTTTTACAACCTTTTAGTCCTAATCCTTTTTGGATCAGCTACCGGCTGTAGGGTTTTGACGCTTACTACATACGTACCTTATAGGCCTACGATGTTGCAGGAAACAGTTTATGCTTTCCTGTATGCTATTCATATTTCTATTGATAAGATTTTTCCCATGTGTTTCAGTTAACATTCCACTACCAGCTTTTCCGAAATAGCATGGTATTTCTCCAATTCAACCGCTAGGCCGTGCATATGCATGCATGGGTTGAAATTTGCGTAGAGATACGCACACTTTCCCGTCAAGTTTAATATTGGCTGTTTATCAATCCACGTTTTTGTCCGTACTTGTATTCTCGTGAACCCGTTTGACGTCATATCTCATGGTCCAAGTACTGTTCCAATCCAAATAACGCAAGTCTTGGTGAACGCCTAAAATGCCCGGATGTGTTTTTGATCTGCCTCTTTTATCGAGGATGCGTGGCTTGGTGACTTGGCCAGCGAGAACCCATCTGATATCCCAGAAGTCATTTCAAGATGCCAGGAGCGCCGGACAAACTTCTCAACTGTAAGTTTTAAATTTTCTTACTTCAGGTAAACGGTACCTGTAAATCAGTATCTGAAAAAATGTGACGAGAAATGGGCATTGTAGTTGCTGAATATTTGCTTATTTTATTTAAGAAACGGCTAATTTGTAAATTTGCTTCGACTTTTCGATTAGCTAGCTAGCGTTATTCTGTTCAGTGCAGTGGAGACGCTAGTTAACGTAAGCTAAGTTAAGTGCTGTATTTACCGGTAGAGAGGGACAGCATTTTTATCTTTGTAGTTGATTTTCACTTATAAAAATAACGATCATAAGAATATGGCTATAGTCTCCCTACAACCTTCTACCAGTCATATTCACATTATCATTAATATTTTATTCAGGGACTGCTGAGGAGATTAGAGCCCTCATAGAGTGGAGGGGGCGAATGAGACCCCCTTCACTTGGAAGAGAAATTCTTCCAAAACTGGATAGGAGTGAGTAGAGATGATAAAGATATTATAATTTTTGCAAATATTACAGGTTCACTTAAATACAATAAATAATCCTACCCATGGTAGTTCAGGTATGATGTACCTTGTGGTAGCAGGTGGGAAAATAGAGACCAAAATAGAGCTTTATGGTTACAACCATAAGCACTATGTTTGGAGAGGGGTCAACAAGGCCTATAGTGCACAGAATACCATCCCCACTGTGAAGCATGGTGGTGGCGCACTGATGTTTTAGGGGGATGTGAGCTCTAAAGGCACAGGGAATCTTGCGATAATTGATGGCAAGATGAATGCAGCATGTTATCAGAAAATTCTGGCAGACAATTTGCATTCTTCTGCCCGGGACGCTCTTGGACTTTCCAGCATGACAATGACCATAAACACAAGGCCAAGTTGACCCTCCAGTGGTTACAGCAGAAAAAAGTGAAGGTTCTGGAGTGGGCATCACAGTCTCCTGACCTTAATATCATCGAGCCACTCTGGGGAGATCTCAAACATGCGGTTCATGCAAAACGACCAAAGACTTTGCATGACCTGGAGGCATTTTGCCACGACGAATGGGCAGCTATACCACCTGCAAGAATTCGGGGCCTCATATGACTGTACACTGTCATTGATGCTGAACGGGGCAATACACCTTATTAAGAACTAAGGGTATGCAGACATTTGAACAGTGGTCAGTTCATTTTTTTCTTTGTTGCCATGTTTTGTTACATGATTGTGCCATTCTGTTATGACCTACAGTTGAATGTGAAGCCCAAAAGAAATAAAAGACGTGTTTTGCCTGCTCACTCATGTTTTCTTTACAAATGGTACGTATATTACCAATTCTCCAAGGGAATGCAAACTTTTGAGCACAAGTGTATACATAATGGTGTAGAAATGTTATACAGTTACGTTATTTGGTGAAGTTGTTATTTATTGTGTTATTTAAGTCCACTGCCAAGATCTGTTTTTATCATGTATAAGTCCAAGTCTCTGATCAGTGTTAAAAGCAGCGAGTACTTGGTAGTGAACTCAGATGTTTGGAGCTCACTGTGTGTTTGTGTGTGTTGGCCACCTTGGATTTAGGTCCAGTAAATATCCCAACCAGCTGCAGGCTGTTGAAACGGGTTGATGACAGCCACAGGATGCTGCAGGCATGGATATCCACCAACTTCTGAAAGTAATTCTGTTTGATTCTGTTCGGTAAAGGGTTTTAGACCATTATTCCACATTGTGTTGTTTATAAATATTCATAACCGATAATTCACCTTAACTCATTGTGAAGTGGTTGATTGTCATTGCTATACAGTGTAATTTGTGGTCCAATATGATTTTGGACCTTTTAAAACTTTTCTGATTCAGCCTGTGGAATTGAAAACAAGCAGTTGCCAATAGGAAACTCCAGTACAGCATTTACTTAATGGGATGGTTGGGGTTTCCATTAAGGTTTTCAGCTTAAGTAAAATGGTTTGGTCACTCTTCCATCACTTACACTGTGAAAGACAAGTGCCCTATTCCATCACTTACATTGAGAAAGACAGGTGCCAACATATGATGTAGCCTTGCCATCCTCCTTTGTCTCATTCTGGCTCTCTGGATCAGATGCCTTTGCTCAGCGTCCTCATATATATATATATATATGGTGAGTACCCCTTCATTGGCTGCCTGATAGTTTCACAGTTCATTTTATAAAATTGTTTTATTGGTTTTTGAAGCACTACATGGTCTTGCACTTGAAAACATGTCTGATATATTTTAACATACTGTATTTTTCAATTCATTTGATTCTCTGAAACTAGACTAAGTTGTTCCAATTATCAAAACCATCATCTTCAGTCACTGTCCGGTTCCTGGAACAGCTTGCAGTAAATTCTAAGGGCAAAACTGTATGAAGACACACTTGTCTTTTTTTTAATTATTATTCACTTGTAAAGCACCTAGGAATTAATGTTAATGTATGGAATGTGCTAAATAAAATTGTGTTTGAATTGTAATGTTCTATTTGATTTATTTATTACAATGTTAATTAAGCCCAAGTCTCTCCTAACCTTTTCCAGCCCTGCTCCTGGAGAGCTACCTGATTTAGCTTTGACTGGCAACTGGCAGATTTCCTGCTGGTCTCATTAATGCGGGAATCCTCCAAGAACTCTAAGAGGATAGGCCCTGATAAATTGAAGAGATGGCACATTGACATAAACAGGAAGGACAGAGAAGCACCTCTATATTAACAATGCCCTCAATTAGGCTTTGCCCATTTTTTCCTCTTACATTTCAGCATTGGCGTCGTTAGGCCTGGGTGTCCGGGGGCTATAGCCCCAGATCTCAAATTGACCAAAAAAACAAACAAAATATCCCCGGATCTATTCATCTGTAATTCTGATGGTGCATTATGACAGTGTAGACGTGTGGGCTGCTAGCGTGTACATCCAAAACCCTGTACTTTCTGTCCCGGGGGGGGGGGGGCGCTAAGCCCCGAATGTATTGTGATCCTAGCGACGCCTCTGCATTATGTTTAACAAATTAAATGTTTTCAAATTAAGATACCATAGATCATTTAGGATTTGTTGTAGGGTTTTAGGACCTTACTTGTCCATCCTCTAGTTCAAGGCTACTGAATCTAAACTCTGTATTTGTTTGTTTTTCCAACAAGTGTTAATTTCCTATTAATGGTTTTACTTCATTGGCACAATTTTACCCACATTTTAGTCCGCTTACTAGCAGGTTGATAGACACGCTTGTGAGATTATTTGAGTTTTAGATCTTGGCATTTGTTTGTGACAACACCTGTTTTAGATGAATTAATTTATCTCTGCCTTTGACCAGTGTATTTTCTTTGTAAATAATGTTTCCTAATTATTTGTAGTTCAGGTGGTTGTAGAATTACAGATGTCTGTGAATAACCTATACAGAAAGTTTTGTATTTAAGAAAACAGTTGAATACATGAATAACTAATGTAGGTGGTTTAACAAGTATGACAGCACAGTAAAAAAAACATTTGCTAGTACAAACCCACAGGGAACTATGGGTAACAGAATGTGATGTTATGACCACCTCACCCATGAGACAGGGGACTCCTATGGGTCAAAAAGAAAAACGTTTTCAATGTTTCTACCAAAAAGACCATCTGAAACACACTGAACAAAATAACAGTATTCTGTGTAATTTACCTAAAATGTTTTTGTTTGTATCTTTAGTACATAGAATATCAGCTTGTCTTCACTGAAAGCACAGGAAAACCTATTGAGACAAAGGTCGACTGAGATCCACATCTCTTCATAATAATTTCCATGTATTAAACCAACCTACAAGACAATCAGTGTGTTTCCTGTTTATTTCAGGTAACAGAACCTGAAGATTTTTATTTTTTTGGTTTCCATTGCAAACAAGCACCGATGCATTTGTACATTTCCTGTCTGAGGATATACGTTCTTAGCAGGATAATGAGAAAAGGTTCAAGTACTGTTTCACAGAAATGTCCTAAAGCACCTGTTCCTTATACAAGGCTTGCTGTTCATCCAGAGCCTGTGGGCCCTGGTCTACAGTAAGTCAGTTCATAGGGAATAGGGTCCTGGTCTACAGTCAGTCAGTTCATAGGGAATAGGGCCCTGGTCTGCAGTAAGTCAGTTCATAGGGAATAGGGCCCTGGTCTATAGTAGTTCACTTCATAGGGGATAGGGCCCTGGTCTATTGTAGTTCACTTCATAGGGAATAGGGACCTGGTCTATAGTAGTTCACTTCATAGGGAATAGGGTCCTGGTCTATAGTAGTTTACTTCATAGGGAATAGGGTCCTGGTCTATAGTAGTTCACTTCATAGGGAATAGGGCCCTGGTCTATAGTAGTTCACTTCATAGGGAATAGGGCCCTGGTCTATAGTAGTTTACTTCATAGGGAATAGGGTCCTGGTCTATAGTAGTTCACTTCATAGGGAATAGGGCCCTGGTCTATAGTAGTTCACTTCATAGGGAGTAGGGCACCATGTGGACCACAGCCCAGGGCTCTCAGCGGGTCTCTTTGTGTTGGTTGGCCCTCAGGGTTGGATGCCATGGTAACTGGAAGTCAGGAGGATGATTCTCAGGGGAGTGGCAGCTTTCCAGTGTCTTCTATAGTGAACCATTTATATTGACTGACTGAGAGCGGACACACAGATGCTAATATGCACGCACGCACGCACGCGCGCGCGCACACGTGTGAGCCCATGCATCTGTCACCACGCACACAGAGCCACACACCTTTTCCCAAGGGCAATGGTTGAAGACAGAGTAGTCTGGACAACAGTGGTGCCATCCCTCAGGTGTGTGTGTGTGTGTGTGTGTGTGTGTGTGTGTGTGTGTGTGTGTGTGTGTGTGTGTGTGTGTGTGTGTGTGTGTGTGTGTGTGTGTGTGTGTGTGTGTGTGTGTGTGTGTGTGTGTGTGTGTGTGTGTGTGTGTGTGTGTGTGTGTGTGTGTGTGTGTGTGTGTGTGTGTGTGTGTGTGTGTG
>JACXGI010014538.1:0-18880 GCA_016801175.1 Esox masquinongy | reverse complement strand
TCAATGTGTGTTACTCTCATAGGCCATGTCAATGTGTGTTACTCTCATAGGCCATGTCAATGGACACAGAGAAGAAGACAGTAACATTTGATGACGGTTTAGTCCAGAGCTACGACCAGCTCCTCATATCCACAGGATGTAGGTGTGTACACACACACACATCCTTTACCCCAATATTTCCACCAGTCCATAGCCTTCCTGAACACCAAAGTAATTAGATTTGGAAGGGGAATGCCAATTCTACTGATTATAATTCCCCCATTCAAACCCTGGTGTGTAGAGCAAAGGTTCTGGAGTGTCCAGGGAAAGACCTGGAGAATGTAATGATGCTGGAGACACCAGAAGATGCCAGACAGATCCATGCTGCCTGCATAGGCGCTCGTATCGTCATTGTGGGGACGTCCTTTGTCGGTATTTACGGGAGTATGATAACGTAGCCTGATGCACTGATCTTGGATCATCTACCGCATTTCAAATTGACCCCTTATGCATCAGCAGTGCACTGTTTGTAGACCGCTACGTGTTGTTTTGTTCAGGTATGGAGGTGGCATCCTATATGACAGACAAGGCCACTAGCATCACAGTGATTGGCAGCAGTGAAATGCCCTACCAGAAGACACTCGGTCTTGAGATCGGCAAGGTCACCATGATGGTAAGCCCAGGGAATACCACCCATTTACTTAAGCCTCCAACTTAAGTGTCTTTGCTGTCGGTCTCTTTACCAGTCTTAGCTCAAACACCTTTCATCCACTCCATTTTCCTACGATGTGTTGACAGATGCTCTCACAGAAGGATATCAAGTTCTATATGAATGACAATGTGAAAGAGATCCGTGGAAATAATGGCAAGGTACGGTAGAAAGACCTCATTGTTGGTGTCCCGCCAGCTGTTAACTACATTTTTGGAAAAGTCCCCTAAACATTTCACTCAAAATCTACAGCTGTTATTAACAAAGTACAGTGCATTCGGAAAGTATTCAGACCCTTTCACTTTTTCCACATTTTGTCACAGTACTGTTCTATTCAAAAATGTATACACATTTTTTTTCCTCATCAATTTACACACAATACCCCATAACGACCAAGACATTTTTTTTTTTGCAAATGTATAACAAAACAAAAATAACACATATACATAAGTATTCAGACCCCTTCACTCAGTACTTTGTTGAGTTGATTACAGCCTCAAGTCTTCTTGGGTATGATGCTACAGTACAAGCTTGGCACACCAATTTGGGGACTTTCTCCCATTCTTTTCTGCAGATCCTCTCAAGGTCTGTCAGTTTGATGGATGGTGATTATCCATTTTCGGGTCTCTTCAGAGATATCCGATCAGGTTCAATTCCAAGTGCTGGCTGCGACACACAAGGATATTCACAGACTTGACCTGAAGCTACTCTTTGCTGTCTGCATTTTGATATGGGTGTGTCTTTCCAAATAATGACCAATCAATTCAACTTACCACAGGTAAAGCATCTCAAGGATGATTAATGGAAACAGGATGCACCTGACCTAAATTTTGAGTAACATAGCAAAGGGTCTGAATACTTGAATACTGATATTTTAGTTTTTTCATACATTTGCAAAATTGCCGTAAAGGCCTGTTTTTGATTGGTCATTATGGTTATTGTTTGTTGATTGAAGAGAACAAAAATCAATGTAATCCATCTTAAAATAAGTGTACATAAGGGGTTTGAATACTTTCTGTATGCATTGTATGTGACAAATTTGATTTTGATACATTGGCTGGTCAGACTATTGCTGCTGTCCCAATGTGCTGAGAGCTATTGTTGAATTAGTAGTTTAAAGCATAATAGGAGAATGTTCAAGAATCTTTGCCTTAACTTCTTTGTTCTTGATTTAGCCAAACAATTCTTCAACAATTAAGAATGTACCACCAAGTTCTACCACTGTAGGATAGTGGGCTGACAGCCATTTTTCTACAGTGGCTGTAAGCCCACTGGGAAACCTTGGTCTGACCAGCTACTGTATCAACAGTTATGTGGTATTGCGGTGTCGGGTCATTCTGTGAGTGTTTGTTTCTTTGTAGGTAAAAGAGGTTGTGCTGAAAAGTGGGACAGTCTTTCCTGCTGATGTTTTAATCGTTGGGATCGGTATGTAAATCACAATGATTTCATTTTCTATCCTAAATAAGCTCATAAAGACCTACTGTATGTCTGTTCTGATATCATCTCAGTCTCTCCTTTGACTAAGTCATTCTTCCCTATGTCCCTCCCTCTAGGTGTGATCCCAAACGCAGAGTTCCTGCAGAGTACTCCCATAGTCATGGACTCTAAGAACTTTGTCATAGTGGACAAGGTGAGCTCCGATTAAAAACATACCTATAGCATGTTGTTGTCACGGTGAGTATAAGGAGTTGGAGTCAGGCACGGGATGGTGATGAAAACAACAGGTTTATTTCCAACTACCCAATGCACTCTGGAGAGTTAACCCCCTATAAAAAAAGGCTGCTACAGCGCAACATACACAAACATAAGATGAGATAACAGAATACTTCCCAGATACAGCAACAGCTATATGGCTGGTCTGAAGTCAAAACAGAACTGGTCATTTCTCTCACACACAACAGAGCATTCGCAATACAGCACAAGGACAGGGGGAAACAGAGGGAACATTTATACATGTAATGACTGGGGAATGAGTACCAGGTTTGAGCAATGAAACAGGACAGCCCGGGATGCATTCAAGATGGATGGCAAACGGCCGGGACTAAAAGGCCGGTGACATAGATCGCTGGAGCTGTGACAAGCCAGGGGAAGGATCAGCACCAGAGGGAGAAGTGACAGCTGTTTACCTATTTAGTGCAATAGACTGAGGGTAGCAGAAGAATGTCTCTATGCACAAAGTTCCCTCTGTAAGTATTTGGACAGGAAATAATAGTTTCTTCTTTTGGGTCTATATTCCAATAGTTCTCATTTTAAATAATAAATTATAAACAAAACAAGGTTAAAGTATAACATTCTGGGACAGATTGAAGGTGGTTTTTCAGACACAGCCTAGTCAGGGAGTAAAATAATTAAACTCCTGATTTTCCATTGAATTAGATTTTTTTTTGTCCATGACTTGTCTTAATCTGTGACTGGGAAATTATGGGATAATGTCCAAATTAAGTGGTAATGTATGTAATATTTGGTCACATATCCTTTGCATGTAATAACTGCCTGATGTCTGAGACCCATTGACCACATCATGCTTCGTTACTTTTCTGGTAATGCTCTACAGACCGGTACTGTACTAAAATTCTTGTTATTTGTTCTGAGGACTTTTTGCCTTAAATTGTTTCTGTAGAAAATGAATTTGGCCAATAAAGAACTTTTTACTTTTTGGCCCTGAAAAAACTCCCTAGTTGCTATATCAGTATGATAAGGTCATTGTCCTGGGGTTTTGAGGCATTTGCTCGTCCTTTGCAGACAAGACGTTTCTGTACACTTCATTCTGCCTTTGCCATCAGCAGTACCATCATCAACCAAAATCTAAAATGCAAAATCAGTCCCAGCGGCACCCATATATTCCCCAGCCAGTATCTTTTTTGCTCCACGCTTTTCTCTTGCCATCACTTTTATATGGTAGGCTTTTTTTTCAAAGATTACTTTTATAGAACTGCCGACTTGGAGGTATTTTGTGGCCCTACTGTTTCCGCACCTTGCTGTCCACCGTCTATTGTTTGGCTGGTGAAGTCTTCTGTTGGTGGGTATGGCTGACACATCCACATCTACCTCTTGGAGTGTGATCCTGATCTGTCTGAAATTGTAGTTTTTTTTTGGAATGGTCATCGACTGAAGAGGTCTTCCTTGGTCTACCTAGTTGTTTGCCACTACTGAAGGCTTTTTTTCTTCTTTTTAATGTGTAACAGGGAGAGATACAGGGAATGGTCACAAAGAATTTGGTCAGGGCCCTTGAGGGCATTTTATTAACAAAAACAGTTGGGTGAGGGGAGGAGATGGGGGAGAAATCAAATTGAAAGGACAAACCCAATTTTGGGGTGGCGGCTTCGACTCTGAGGCGGCATCTCTGTGGGGGTTTGGGGGGTGCTGGCGGTCCTAACTTTGGTGGCACCTCCAAGCCATCATCCTCCACCTCCAAGCCATCCTCCACCTCCAAGCCATCTTCCTCCACCTCCAAGCCATCATCCTCCACCTCCAAGCCATTTTCCTCCACCTCCAAGCATTCTTCCTCCACCTCCAAGCCATCTTCCTCCACCTCCAAGCCATCATCCTCCACCTCCATCTTGCAGTGTTCTCTGGTTCCACATTTTCTTTTCACCTCCGTCCCAAGCTGCAAAATACCTCCATTGACAAGGTCCCAAGAGGAGGCAGGTGTATGGTGTGGGGATGGCCCAGCTAGATGTCCCTGGAAGATTCTGGAAGCTACCAGCTTTTTCTGTTTGGGGGCATTGGTGCATTTGTTAATTTGTGGGATGTGGGCACATTTGCACCATACCCCCCCCCCCCACCTGCTTGACAGGTGGGAACGGCTCATCAAGCACTGCCAGGGTGCTGGGACACTCATCTGTCTCTGCCAGGGTGCCAGGAGGCTTGTCTGGGTCAAATGCTGTTCCCCTTGTCTGGGAACGGCTGGGGCTCATGGAGGCTCCTTATAAGTGGCAGGGGCGCTGGGCTCCTGTCGGGCGGACAGTAAAATGTAGTATCTTCAATATTACATTTTGTTACTTCTAAAAGTGCATGGGCCAGCAATCTAAGCCACTTTCCATATGTACTGCTGGATCATGGGGTTGAGTCTGGGCCTCCGCTCTTTCATGAAAAAACTCTCTACACTATCTTTTCCTTATTTTCCTCTCAAAATATAGCATAAAATGCCTGAAAAATTATATGCATGAAACAATATCAATAAAAATGTTGTTTTTCTCTCTACTCAGTACATGAGGACCAATGTTCCTGATGTGTTCTGCGGAGGAGACCTGGCAACCTTCCCCCTGACCATGGCAAAAAACCAGATGGTCAATATAGGTCACTGGCAGATGGCACAGGCACACGGTAAGTAGTGAGGCAACAGATAGTGAGGCTTATCAGTCTAGAGTTGGACCAGTGTACTAAAAGGTTGCTGATTTAAAACCCTATGCTGCTGACAAGGTAAAACATCTGTAGTTGGCTTCTTAAAATAAGGAGCTTCAACTTAATTGCACCTGTAAGTCAGTTTGGTTAAGAGTGTCTAAATGACTCTAATGTAACTTGGGCTAATGTAACAAGTGCCTTACACTTATAATATTTGCAGTTTGACTCCTAACTTTTGACTTATAACATTTGCTTCAATTTGGCATTAGTCTTATAACATTTCCCTCAATAATCTTTCCAATAAAATCTAAAAAATGTAAACCTTTTAATGTTTCATTGAAGTATGCTGGTCTGTGCGTGCTTTGTTTAGGAAGAATAGCTGCCCTAAACATGCTGGAAAAAAACACTGAGCTCAACTCAATACCTTACTATTGGACTGTACTGCTGGGGAAGAACATCCGTTACGCAGGTATCCACTGTACACACCTGAACACACACACACACACACCTGAACACACACACACACACACACACACACACTGATAATTTGTGTGTTTGTGTCCATTGTAGGCTATGGGGAAGGATACACTGACATAGTGATAAAAGGAAGAGTGGAAGAACAGAAGTTCCTGGCCTTTTATATTAAGTGAGTCTCCACTTTGCATGGCTTTGCATGTGTGGGTGAGCATGCCATGTATGTATGTCTGAGTATGTGTGTGTGTGTGTGTGTGTGTGTGTGTGTGTGTGTGTGTGTGTGTGTGTGTGTGTGTGCGTGTGTTAACCCTTTGTCTCTCCATAGGAATGACGAGGTAATAGCAGCAGCCAGTCTGAACTATGACCCAGCTGTTTCTGCTGTAGCCGAGAGGTTGGCTACCGGAAATGTCATCACCAAGGAAGAGGCTGAGTATGTGGCTAAACCCCATCCCTGTCTCTTCCCATCACACTCTCACTGGAACATCATTATGTTCAACAGACAGGCAGAGAGAAAGCAAGATGGCCAGGCAGCCATAGAGACAGGCAGGCTGATGTACTAATGTGTAGAACAGCTTATCTAAGTGAGTGTAATCTTTCATTTTTTAATTTGATTTACTGATGTGGAAGGATAGGCAGAGGTGATTTAAAGTGGTCAGAGTTGCTTGAACATCAATCTGAGAGGCAGCTCTTCCTCTCAGGCTATTATCAGGGCCTAGCTGATAACAACGTACCCAATAGGGCTGCCATTCAAGCAGGCAGGCAGGCACGAAGACAGACAGAAAACACACACATGCACACACTAGCAAATTGTAATGTTTATTTTCCCTATTTTTCTCCCAGATCAAATGACTTAAGCTGGCTTAAGATGAAACTGTCCTGAATATCCATTCTCCCGCTCATGACTCGTCATCACTTCATCGCAAACAAACAGAATCTCCCGCTGTCCATCTCAGTTCCTCAGGCAAACCTCCTAATCCCCTCTTTACCACCAGTCGGAAAAGAATGACATGCAATGCTAAGTTGGGACTAGGGGTGAAGTGGGAGGTCATCGCATGTAAACCGCCAAAACAACATATACCTCTGACAAACAGATTTTGGGGGGGGGGGTCACAGTTTTACATTCATGAGGATGAGTTTTCTAGGTTTTCCATTTTGGGGAACGTTAAACAGTCGTGATGTCACCAATGTCCTCAAGTTGTGTCAACTTATCTCTCACTTCGACCTCCCGATAATGCAGGCACGACAGCAAAGTAGCGTCATGTTAGTAAGTGTTCTACAGTCTATGCTTATTTTAGGTTTCTGTGGAAGGCAGTTGCCGGGGTCACACGTGGTTGACAGTAATGGCAGGTTTGGCCATGCAGACGGACCAGTAAGAACACTGTTTAGGGGATTAGAGGGACAGAGGGCCACGGCTGCAGTCTTTGAGGCAGAGATGCTGAATTAGGCAAAGTGAACAAAACAGGCTGTGGTCAGGATAATGGACATGGACAAAAACGCAACACAAAGAGACAACTTACAAAAGAACTGCTGCGCTGATTCTCTCTCTCTCGACTCTCTTTCTGTCCTTCCCTCTAACTTCTCTATCTATCTCACTTCGTCCCCGCTGTCTTTGGTTCTACTTGAAGATTCATTCAAACGATTCATATCACTACAGAGATACACTGCCTTGCAAAAGTATTCAAACCCCTGACCAGTTCTCTCACTTTACTGAATTACAAATGTTACATTGACATTTTACTCAATATCATTTGATATTTTTATTTGAAAACACTGACACTCAACATCTATTATTGGAAGGCTATTGTAAGAACATTGGTTTAGTGTTGGGAAATATAAGACCAATAAAAAAGGCAATATATTGCTTGTGCATGTACTGTATTCAACCCCGGTGATGTGGAACCTCCAGGTTTACAAAGAAATGTCCCTAATGTGAACATAGTTACCCAACCTTTGGCCTCTGCCAAATTCTGAATAAAAAGCCAAGGATCATTGGTCAAGCATTCTACAGAAGTTAGAGATATAGGAATACAAATGCATAAATTAGGAAAAGAGTACAAAAAATACAAGTGATTGGAAATCCCTGTGAGCACAGGATCAAACATAAAGACGTTGAAGCACGTTCTGCCCAAAAAAGGCTGTCCTTTAAAACTCAGTTCAAACAAAGAGACTTGTTAGCGAATCCACAGAGATGCCAACATGCCTTTGAAAATGGTGCACATTCAGTGGCTGGATGTGAAGTAGTGGGTGCCTGATCAGTCATATCAAGAGCTTTGAAAGAAACTTGTCGGTATTGGAGGGTGGTAAAAGCCTGAGAGTGACCCAGCTGCGATGTGGGAAAATATTTTTTTTGTCAAATGAGACCAAGATATAGTTTTTTGGGTAAAACTCAAAATGTTGTGTTTCCTGACCTAAAACTGCCCATGCCTTAATGCACACCATCCTTAGAGTGAAGTATAGTGGTGTAAGCATCATGCTGTGGGGATACTTCTCATTAGCAGGGATTGGCCAGCTTGCTAAAATTGAAGTAAGAATGGATGGGGAAAAACAACAGGGAAATGCTGCAAGAGAACATGCTTCAGTCCATGAATCCGTGATACCATTTGAAAATTGTGGTCAACAAGCATCGTCCAGTCAACGTGAACAACTTGAACCAAATCTGCCAAGATGAATGGACCAAAATCCCTCCAACACTGTGTCATTTTTTTCAAATAAAATATCAAATGGAACAAAATTTACCATTTGTAATTCAGTAATACAGTATGTGTGAATTGGTCTGGTGTCTGAATACTTTTACAACGCAATGTATTTAGCTGGAATAGTTCTGCTCTTCATGATGATAAGAGCTAGGTACAATCAGTCAGGTGTCTTGGGGAAAAGATACAAAAGTAACAGACAAAAACCTCTTATAGGAACACTTTTTTTTACACAAACTGACTTTGGTCTCTTGGCTAAGATGGAATATTAACGTGTGGTTGTTCATGGCATTTACCAAAGTGAATGTCAAATTTTACAAAATGTTTGGATTCAAAAAGTTCTCAGGAATTACAATATCCTAAACCGTCACTATCCCTGCGTATTCATCACTGTCTTCCTTTTTATTAGTTTAGCTGTATGTGCCAGTTGCCCTGTCATCCAGGGAAGGTACGGTCTGCCACCCAATGATGGGTAGCAGGAGTGTTTCTGACAATGTGTGCCAAATGTGAAACTATTCCCTATTTAATGTACCACTGTTGACAAATCTGGGGTGGCCAGTTGCCTAGTAGTTTACTGGAAGGTTATGACTGAAAGGTTGCTTTTTTAAATCACCAAGCTGACAAGGTAAAACATTTGTAATTGTGCCTTTTAGCAAGAAACTTAACCCTAATTATTTTATCTTGATCTGGAGAAGAGCTAAAACAACAGAAATGTAAACATGTAACATTATATAGGGAATAGAGTGTAATTTTGGACTCAACCTGACTGCTCCTGGATCAGTGTAGGTTTCTATGTTAATAATAAATGTGGTTACCCAGCAATCATTTTCTGATTATATTTTTTAAAATTTCATATAGTGTCAGTGTAACAGATGTAATCGTGAAGCTCTTGTATTTTTATTTTTTTAAGAAATCACCACAGCCAGTGGTCCCAGTTGCTCTGTTATTTATTCTGACGACAGACACAATAATCATCAGAATGTGGCATGCAAAGTGAAAGGGCAACATGTGTTAATGAATTTGGATATTAATCTGCAGCATGGAATCTGTATTAGCAGGGAGCCATTGTGAGGATTACAATTGAGAATGGTAGCTAACATACTTAACAATCTGAGCTACATATAAAAACCACAATCCAGGAAGCCCCTCATTCGTTAATGAGTACGGTACCAACATATTGTGTATATACAGCTCCGAAAAAAATTAAGAGACCACTGCACCTTTTTCTTTCCTTTCCAAAAAAGTCGAAAAGGAAGGTTTTGAGTGAAGAACAGAAGGGTTAAAATTAAGAGACCACTGCAAATTCAACACTTCTGTTCCTCACTCAAAACTTTCCTTTTCAACTTTTTTGGAAAGGAAAGAAAAAGGTGCAGTGGTCTCTTCATTTTTTATGGAGCTGTATATATATATATATATATATATATATATATATATATATATATATATATATATATATATAATATTGTATTTATCACATATTATACATCACAGTTTAAAGTATGCAATCGGTGCCAGCTCTAGCCTTTTGTGGGCCCAAAGCCAAATTCGATTTGACCCCCCCACACCCCTCCCCAGCAGTCGGGGGCTCTCTAGCGGTCAGGAGGCCATAGTGACTGCATATGCCGCTTATGCCTACAAACGGCCCTGATGCAATACATACACATCAATAAATGGACATAGTGAACTCATATACAGTGTAAATGTAAAAATATAAAGCAGTATTTTGGAACAGGGCCTACCCGCTGGAATTGCAATATTAGACTGGGAAGATCCAACATGTGTCTGCAAGCTGGGCAGAAACCATAGCTCCTTACAGGCATTTCACTTAAACCAGCCAATAACAATACAGAGACATAATGCATGGAAAAAACGCAATATGAAATTGATCTCCTAGACTAGACAATATGTTGCCTAGTATAGTATATCTGTGACACCACATTTTGTGTATGTTACGTTTAGTATGGCCAAGAGGGGCCAAGAATGAATGCTTTTACTTTAAAATAGACTGGCAGTTTATTAAGGAAACAGGGATAGTGTGGGGGTGGTAAAGCCCCAGTCTCTGTCTTACATTACTCAAATCCTGGTTCCAAGCTAATGATAGCATTGTGCTGGGTACAACAGCCTTGGGACAGGGCTGCATAGCATATGTTTCGCTAATTCTTATTAAATGAACCTAACGTACATTACATACAATCCCGTTTCCAAAAAAGTTCCCATTTTTCAATACTCTTCCTAGAGCTGGCTAGAATGGTCAATGTCCACTCTAACAGAGCTTCAGGGTTAATCTGCAGAGATGTGAGAACCTGTCAGAAGGACAACTTTTTCTGCACCATTCAATCAATCAGGTCTTCATGGCGGAGTGGCTAACATGAAGCCACTTTGAATAAAAGACATACAACCCCATTTCCAAAAAAGTTGGGACACAGCATAAAATGCAAATAAAAACAAAATGCAATGATGTGGAAATCATTTACTCCCTATATTTAATTAAAAATAGTATAAAGACAACATACCAAATGTTGAAACTGAGAAATGTTTTTGGAAAAATACATGCCCATTTTGAATTTGCCAGCAACACGTTTCAAAAAAGTTGGGACGGGCATGTTTACCATTGTGTTGCATCACCTCTTCTTTTAACAAGCGTTTGGGAACTCAGGAGACCAATTGGTATAGTTTTGAAAGTGAAATGTTTTCCCATTCTTGCTTGATATAGGATTTCAGCTGCTCAACAGTTCGGAGCCTCCTTTGTCGTATTTTTTGTTTCATAATGCACCAAATATTTTCAATGGATGACAGGTCTGGACTGCAGGCAGCCCAGTTTAGCTCCCAGACTCTTTTACTACGGAGCCATGCTGTTGTAATACATGCAGAATGTGGTTTGGCGTTGTCTTGCTGAACTAAGCAAGGCATTCCCTGAAAAAGACGTTGTCTGGATGGCAGCATATGTTGCTCCAAAACCTGTATATATTGTTCAGCATTTATGGTGCTTTGACAGTTGTGCAAGTCTCCCATGCCATGTGCACTAATGCACCCCCATACCATCACGGATGCTGGCTTTTGAACTGTGAGCTGATAAGAAGCCTCTTTTGTCTGGACGTGGCGTCCATGATTCCCAAAAATAATTTAAAAATTTGATTCGTCAGACCACAGGACAGTTTTCCACCTCAGTCCATCTTAAATGAGCTCGGGCCCAGAGAAGGCGGCAGTGGTTCTAGATCTTTTTTATATATGGTTTCTTCTTTGCATGGTAGAGCATTTATGGATGCAGAGATGTACTGTGTTCACAGACAGTGGTTTTTGGAAGTGTTCCTGAGCCCATGCAGTGATGTCCACTACAGAATCGTGTCTGTTTTTAATGCAGTGCCGCCTGAGGGCCCAAAGAGCACAGCCATCCAATATCGGTTTTCGGCTTTGTCCCTTGCATACAGAGATTTATCCAGATTCTCTGAATCTTTTAATGATTTTATGTACTGTAGATGATGAGATCACCAATCTCTTTGTAATTTTACGTTGTGAAATGTTATTCTTAAATTGTTGCACTCTTTGTCCATGCAGTCTTTCACAGAGTGGTGAACCCCTCCCCATCCTCACTTCTGACAGACCCATCCTCTCTGGAATTATATACCCAATCATGTTACTGGCCTGTTGTCAATTGACCTAATTAGTTGTGTGATATTCCACCAGGTTCAGTTTTTTAGCATTACACAAATTTTCCAGTCTTTTGTTGCCTCTGTCCAAACTTTTTTGAAACGTGTTGCTGGCATCAAATTCAAAATGGGCATATATTTCTCAAGACACAATAGAATGGCTCAGTTTCAACAAATGATATATTGTATTTGTACTATTTTCTATTGAATATAGGGTTTAAATTATTTGCACATCATTGCATTCTGTTTTTATTAACATTTTACACAGTGTCCCAACTTTTTTGGAAACAGGGTTGTACTAACATATATAAATGGAGTGCCCCAGATATAAGTATGCTATGCTACATATCCTCTTGAGACCTGGTTGAATAATGCAATGGTATTGTTTCCCTCAGGGAAATGTCTGAAAACTTAGAAAACAATTCAGACAGTCAATAAATACTAGCAGATTAAATACAAATGATTTTGACAGTTACAAAGAAATATTCAATGTTCTCCATCAGTGAGGAAACATCATCTTGCTCTCTGGACACATTGGTTCTAGAAATCAAATATTACAGTTTTCTTTTTTCCTTAACTTTTTGTACAGAATTTGAGAATAAAGTACAATTTTGACTTACCAGGTGGTGTGTATGTTTTTATAATTAATGAATAGTCACTTGAACAGTGAACATAATTTACCATGCTACTTGGAGCTAAGCAACACAAGATCTTTTACACAGCTATCATTCAATTTCATTAATATTCACATTGAAATCCCATGACCATGTCTGAGGAGCCATAAAATTCTCTATGTCAGTACAGGACCGTGAATGGGTCCTACACTACACTGTCAAAAATGGTAGGGCTTGTAAAACTTTAAGGCAGTGTTTCTCAGCCCTGCTACTGGATGCCCCCTGCCCTGCATGTTTTAGATCTCTTCCTGCCCTAACATACCTGATGTAGCTCATGAAGGACTTGATAATGAGCTGATCATTTTAGTCAGGTGTGACAGAGCAGGGAGAGATCTAAAACATGCAGGGCAGGGGGGCGCCCAGGAGCAGGGTTGCGAAACACTGCTTTAAGGAATACATGAGATTATTCAGTTTCAAACTGCCCGGTTACACAAGTTGACCAGACTAGCTAAATGGCTGTTTCATTCACTTTGCATGCTTTTATCCCGCAAAATGTCAAATGAATAAATGCATTTATATTATGGTCAAATTGACTAACAATGAATGAATAAACACATCACAAATAGGCACATAGGCTGTTACACATAGGCTGTTACTCTAAATGTTTATTACCTTTTTTGTCAACATGTAACCTATTTCCTATTCCTCCACAAGTATGATAACAATGTTATTTCATACACTTCAAGCCTTCAGGTTCAGAATAACCCTTTCATCTGGAGTGCATTGTTGTTTTTTGGCAAGTTGCTACTATGGCTCTGAGGGTTTCATTTTCAGCCATTACTCACTGTATTCATTGATTGTTTTTAGGGCCTCACAGGGCTGTGAAGCCAATTGTGCAAATACTTTTAGTAACCTTAAATGAAGGCACTACCAGGGATGGGCAGTATTTAAGATACATGTATTTAAAATATGTATTTCAAATACAATATAGGATTTTTTCATTTGTATTTGATAGGGTTGATGAAAATTTATTAATATTTTGTATTAAAATACTTTAGTGTTTAAAAATACTGTAAAAAACATTATGAGGAGTCTACATGACAACGTCATAAAAATGCTACGTCTGATTGGTGCCTACTCAGTAATTTGTCCAGACTTGTTGAGATCAGAACAGAAAATTGATCCATACCCCAAGAAGAAGGTCAAGGTGAGAAACGTGTAGGTTGCCAGTTGTCCATCGATTTTTGCGTAAATTGCTGCAATTTTTTACAGTTTATGTTAAGTTTTGGTGTTCATTTTAGTAGCCTAGGCTAAATGTTTTACCAATTTACATAATGTTCTAGTTAACTATTTGACCCAAGTAGCAGCCATCACAATTTACGATTGTGAATCAATGTCACCTGTTTTGGTGCAAAGAAAGTGAAAACAGGTGAAGTGGAGAGGCAACAGCAAGACAACCCCCAAAAAAGGAATGGTTTTACAGGTGGTGGCCACAGACAATTGCTCTCTCTTTATCCTTCCTAACCGATTCTTCTCTAGTTTTGCATTTTGCTAGTGTCCTTGTCACTACAAGCAGCATGAGGTGGTACCTGCAGCCCATTCAGGTTTCACAGGTAGTCCAGTTCCTCCAGGATGGCACATCCATACGTGCCGTCACAAGTTTTTTTGTGTCTCCCATTACAGCAAGCAAGCACGTTAATTTATATAGCACAGTTCATACATAGTAGCAATTCAATGTGCTTTACAATGAAAAGAAAAAATATAAGAATGCAATAGAATAAAAAACAGTCAGATTGTTACAATTCTCTAACCACCCCCCAGGGGGACTCTCCACCCCGGTACGTCAATCCTTGCACTCCAGCGCTAGGATGAACCCGTCAGTCCCTTCGTGAGATAATCTCTGCATCAATGTCTTACCCGGCTGTCTCCAGGGGGACATTTATGCCATGTCTGTACATACATTTAAATTCATCCTCAATGAATTACAGTTCCCATAACTGTTTACTGAACCACCCCGGTATCTCAATCCTCGCGCTCCAGCACTTGGATAAACTCGTCAGTCCTTTTGTGAGATAATACACTACATCGATGTCTAAACAGCAGCACAGGAAATTGCATTATCCGTCATTAGCAGATTGTAAACTTTGTGTAACAAACTTTACACAAAGTTTATTCCTCTGATAGAGGAATGCATTACAAAAAAACGATTGGTAAAACAGAGCAAAATAGAAATAGAATAACAACGAAGTAATTAAACATTGAATCAAAGAAAGAGAGAAATGTAAAAATACATCATAATAATAAAACATTGAATAAGAAAATAGAAATATTCCATGAGGAAACTATAAAAGCTGTAAGGCTAAAGAGTGTTGTTAAGTTTAGGCGCTCAGTCATAGGCACGTGAAAAGAGAAGTATTTTTAACCTTCATTTAAAAATTGGTACGTTTGGGGCACGTCTAAGATCTTCCGGTAGTTTATTCCAGTTTTGAGCAGCATTGCTACTAAACTCAGCTTGGCCATGTTTAGTTTGGACTCTGGGCTCTACTAGCTGACCTGAGTTCATGGATCTAAGAGCCCTGCTCAGTTTGTAGTTTTCAAACATATCATAAATTTATTCAGGGCCTAAACCATTCAGTGATTTATAGACTAAAAGCACCACTTTGAAATATATTCTGTTACTGACTGGAAGCCAGTGCAAAGATTTAAGAACCGGAGTGATGTGCTCTGTTCTCTTGGTCCTGGTTAACATTCTAGCAGCAGCATTCTGAATCAGCTGCAGCTGTTTTACAGTCTTTTTGAGGAGTCCAGTTAAGAGGCCATTACAGTAGTCAACCCTAATAGAGATAAACGCATGGATGAGCTTCTCTTGGTCTTTTTGGGACACCAAGCCCTTGATTCTGGCTATATTGTTTAAGATGATAGAATGCTATTTTGGTGACCGCCTTGATGTGACTGTTGAACGTAAGGTCTAAGTCTATCAGAACACCAAGATTACACACCTGGTCCCTGGTTTTTAGGGTCCGTGAATCCAGCTCTTTACTAACAGTAGTTCTCTTACCTTTGTGGCCAAACACAATAATCTCTGTTTTATCTTGGTTTAATTGTAGACAATTTTGATACATACAGGTATTTATGTGCTCTATACAGTGACACAGTAAGTCTATTGAGCTCTTGTCATACGGTTCAAGAGCCATATACATGAATATCATCTGAATAGCTATGGTAGTTAATGTTGTTTTGTAGAATTTGGCCCAGAGGTAGCATATAGAGATTGAACAGAAGTGGTCCGAGAACTGATTCCTGGGGAACTCCGCATGTCATAGCCACCCTATCAGATTCATGATTGCCAACGGTGACAAAGTAACTCCGGCCATCTAAATAAGATCTGAACCAAACAAGGACTGTCCCAGGGAGTCCTACCCAATTTCCCAGCCTGTGTAGAGGTGTTCTATGATCTACAGTGTCAAATGCTGCGCTGAGATCTAATAGAACCAGAACTGTTATTTTATCTGAATCAGTATTCAGCTGTATATCATTTAAAACTTTTATCAGGGACGTTTCTGTACTGTGGTGAGGTCAGAACCCTGATTGATATTTGTCTAAGAGACCGCTTGAGTTCACAAAATTGCTGAGTTGACTGACGAAAACCTTCTCAATTATCTTGGCTATAAAAGGGAGATTTGATACAGGTCTATAGTTGTTCAATATAGATGCATTCAGTGTTCTGTTTTTTAAAAGAGGCTTAATGGCAGCTGTTTTTAGAGACGTTGGGCAAATGCCTGATTGCAGAGAGACATTAACTATTTGTTGTAGATCCATTGTTATAGAGTTAAAAATAGTTTTAAAAAAGTCAAATGGCAGTGTGTCGAGACAACAAGTGTAAATGAAGAAATTGAGATTTCCGCCTATACTGCCATCGCCCATTATAACTGCAAGTTATGTGCACATATGTTGTCAGGACATGCACAGTGAAGGTATTCTGTATAAAATACACCTGGGATATTATGAAGAATTCATCAGAATGTAGATTGGAAGAAAGAAGGTTTTCCGACACAAGCTAGAACACACAACAAAAAAAAACTTTTTTACTTTTTCTATTCTTTCATGGACAGGCTAAAACTCAAATATTTATATTCTCAGCTATACACACATCCTATGGTTACCCAAACATGTCAACATTATCAGAAAAAAATTGGGGATTGATAGACATAAGTGCTAGATCTGGGCAGCTATTTTAGTAAGTGGTGTCAAGAGCCATTTCCAAGTGTCCCTTTACTTCAAATCTGTAAAATACATAATTCCACTGTTTGATGTACATCTGTAATGTTTTAATGCTATTTGTTTAGTATAGAAAAACATTTTCTACAATAAAAACACAAACATTCTGATCCCATTGACTTTCCATGGGACCTTTGACCTATTGCGCAATGAGGAGCCATATAGAGGCCCTCCCCCATCTGGGAAATCTGCCTACCAATGAAGGGACCATCCAATTGGCTACTAGACTTGTCAATCCAACCCAAAGCTATGCTAACTGAGCATTAGCTTCAACTCTATTGGAACGCTTCATGAAAATAGGACATCCATCGTGTAAATACGCATCCAGACTCTCCAGACAATGGATGTGTTTTATCAGTCATACATGATCGGATAACATTGTCAATAGGCTGGTTAAGGTTCTAAGAACCTAACAATTAATTTGGTACTGAACTGGAAGCTTTATCTCAAACACAGACCAAACCATAGCTTACCTAGTAAGAGGAAAGTGTTCCACTTTCCAATAAAGATGTCGCCTCTCAGATGTCTGAATCGATAAAGGTAAGTCCCAGGCATCCAAAATGTATGTCCTTATGATCGATGGAGTGTCTGGCTTCATTGTGAATTAAACTTTAGATTCTCTTTGTTGGACAGCTCCTTTGTTTACAAGTGGTAAACACCACGAGATGTGGTTACGCGCTGGGGAGGGAAGGAGGGGTTCATAAAACTCTGTATGCCCATAAAAGGTAGTAAGACCTATACCAGACATGTTGTACTCTGCCGGAGAGGGGAGATCAGCTACTACCGCAGCATATATGAAAGGAGGAACCGTTCTAAGGTTCTAAGTAGATCTGGGGTACTTTACATTCAGGCATATCCTTGGAGGGTTGTACAGATCTCAACGTGCTAGCCAACGGTACCCTGACCGCTGTTAGGTACCCGGATGAAATCCTCAAACCCATCGTCAGACTTTACGCTGGTGCAGTGGGCCCTGGGTTCCTCCTGGTGCAGGACAATGCCCGGCTTCATGTGACCAGAGTGCGAAAGCAGTTCCTGGATGACGAAGGTATTGATGCCATTGACTGGCCCTCACGTTCCCCATACCTGAATACAATTGAGAACCTCTGGGATGTATCAGTCCATCTGAATCCGTCAAGTAGCACCACAGACTGTCCAGGAGCTCACTGATGCCTTGATCCAGGTCTGGGTGGAGATCCTCCAGGACACCATCTGCCATCTCATCAGGAGCATGCCCAGATGTTGTCGGGAGTGCATACATAATATAATATGTAATTCCAGCATATTATAATATAATAATATGCTGGAAGTTCTTAGAAAAGGTATCTAATATTTCGTCAGAAACCAAACATTTAAAAGATCATGTGTTTCACGGCTTACGTTATCTTCAATGCTCCTCATCAGTCAAGTACAGAAAACAAGGGATCGTGTAGCAACCCGGAACTCAGGGATGACCGGTCTGGTCACTTCGATTTACGTATGTGTGTGCCTCTATCAGTTATCATAAGGTGTAGGTCGTTTAACATGAACCATACAGTAAAACGGCATATATTCCTGGGGCTACACAGAATGTTACGAAACCCACGACTCAGGGATGACTAGTCAATGTCATGTGATCCTGGGCCTAACCAGACTGCTTCGAAAATCCAGGACTCAGGAATACCAAGTCTGGTCGCTTAGACTTACTTATGTGTATGTGATTATCAGTAGCCTTACGAGCTCGAATATGAAGATGAATGAGGAATGCCATAGTAATCTATATTCCAAAGTAATACAATTTATTCCAATCAAGTAATAAAGTTACAATACAAAATATAATTACATACTAACACGATTCAACATCATCCCAACTAGTCTAAAAGTCCACTAAGTATACCATAAGACACACTATAGGACGAAGGTGTGCTAGGAGCTTCTGTAAACGATTGACTCCTAAATATTACTACAACACAACGTGTTGGGAGGTCTCTTTAATGAGGACAAAACTCCAAAAAATTACTACAACACAATGTGTTGGGAGGTCTCTTTAACGATGACAAACTCAAATAACCTTTTAGAGACATGGCTATTCATCCTAAAATCAGACATATCTAAAACACTCCCCAAAATAGTCATTGGCATTTCTTTATCTTGGCAAACACAATG
>JACXGI010014537.1:0-18882 GCA_016801175.1 Esox masquinongy | reverse complement strand
GTGTGATGGCAGCGGTGTGATGGTAGTGGTGTGATGACAGCGGTGTGATGGTAGTGGTGTGATGACAGCGGTGTGATGGAAGTAGTGTGATGGCAGCGGTGTGATGGTGATGGCATGAAGTGATGGTAATAGTGTGATGGTAGCGCTGTTGTGATAGTAGTGTGATGGTAGTATTTTGATGGTAGTAGTGTGAGGGCAGCGGTGTGATGGTAATAGTGTGATGGCAGCGGTGTGATGGTAGTAGTGTGATAGTAGTAGTGTGATGGCAGCGGTGTGATGGTAGTGGTGTGATGGTAGTAGTGTGATAGCAGCGGTGTGATGGTAGTGGTGTGATGGTGATAGCGTGAAGTGATGGTAATAGAGAGAGATGATAGCGCTGTTGTGATAGTAGTGTGATGGTAGTATTGTGATGGTAGTAGTGTGATGGCAGTGGTATGATGGTAGTGGTATGATGGTAGTAGTGGTGTGATTCATTCAGACACTCACATTCACCTTTCTCACACACACACATCCAGCCTACTCTTCATAATTCAACTATTAATATTTCAGCATTGCATTAAGGGGCAACAGCTGTTGCTAGGCAGAATAGCAGACCCCAGAAATGTGTGATTTCTAATGTCTTCACCCTTATCGTAGAGTAAAATGAAAACATAAACATTACATGGGTGACACTGAATAATATGTTAAAAGAAAATACACACACATTGATTCTGAGATTGGGAGCTGACAGCTGGTGGTTCTTGGTCATAGTAACCTGGTGGGTGGAGCTGTGATCTGCTTGTGATTATCCTCATTTAGTGGAATACTGTAGGGACCAGGCAGCCTGTCTGACTGCCTGTGCATTATGTGATCTATAGCAATAATTATTGTAAATATTATTTTGACAAATTATCATAGTGTGCCAATACACACATCCTCTGAATATACACGTTGTGTGTCAGGTGCTCCTCTCTGACAGTACTGGGTGTTTTGGGCCAGCTGGGAGGCATCAGAAGGAGACCTGAGGGATCACATCTGGACTGCAGACTTGGAGGGAGGATGGGGGAGGCTTCCATGGGTAGATTCATTTTAATGAATCATTGCCCGGCACCACTCATCCCCTCCCCCACCGTCCCTCCTCTTCGCCCCCTCTACCCTTCCCCACAGCTACCTACAGCCTACAGGACCCACTGCCATGCAGCTGCCCCCCCGCCCCCCAGCCCATCACACACACCTACAATCCTACTTTCTTCCATTTAACATGCCCACATGTTCTGTAAACATGCTCATTTCAGAGATATTATAAATACCTCTTTTCTTTTGCCAGTCTAACTAAATGGAAGACACGGCAAGCTTACATGTACACTTTGTACTCATGAATACATGCATTTGCATGGATGTATTATTTGAATTTCATACAGTGTAATTTAAAAAAAAGACTGCCTGTAGTTACATTTGCCCTGATGTAAATATCAACCAATGGCATTTGACTGACATTTCACTCTGGTATGTTTTTTCCTCGCAGACCGTGTTAATGTTTTTGGCAATTCTCAATGTGATGTTGGGTCTCCTGACAACAACTATTGCCCTGTGTTTGTGTGAGTAAATGTGTATTATGTGAGCATGTTTGTGTGTGTGTGTGTGTGTGTGTCTATGTGTGTTCACATGTGCCTGGGTATGTATATCTTTGGTTAACCTTGCGCTGTAGTTATTGGTGCTTACGAGTATCTCGTTCTACCTCCTGCTTCTGTTTAGGGAAGTGAGGTCTAATGCTCATCGTCTGACAGTGGAATGTGCATTGGAGCGCCTCTTGTGCTTTGCTCATTGTAATGGTCAATGTGCTTCACTGTGGGATTGCATGCCCCCAAGACTGAGGCTGAGTCTAGACACGAGCCAGCCAAGCCGCCCTGCTGACCTATATCCTACAGTAACACTGAACACCCGTGCTGAGAGAGCGTCAGAGAGAGAGGGAGACAGAGGGAGAGAGGTAGAGTGGGACAGACAGAGAGAGGGGGGGGGGAGTGGGAGAGAGAGAGAGAGGGAGAGACAGAGTGGATAGCCAGAGAGAGAGAGAGAGAGAGAGAGGGAGGAAAGGCTAAAAGAGGAGAAGGGCCTGAGACATAGAAATAAAGAACAGTGAAGAGTAAAAAGAGATGGACAGTTGAGAGGCTGACAAGGACAGAGAGATGTACTGTGGATGTGCAGAAATGAGGACAAGAGAGTTATTCTGTAGACTTGAAGACATGAGGGCAGAAGACAGATGACAATGACTTTTGTGCAGATTTTTTGTTCTGTTTGATATTTCATTTTTAAACACTGACACTCAAAATCAATTATTGGATGGTGACATCAGTTTTACTTTTGGGAAATATTTATAAGAAAATTACAATAAAAAAAACTTAAGTATGTGGTTTGCATAATTATTCAACACCCAAACATTCAAATTGGTGATTGTAGCCAGTTCTTCTGGTAGATTATAACCAATTTTTCAAATAGTGTTGCAGGTTCTCAATGGAATTAAGATCAGGACTTTGGCTGAGCCACTGTAGGACATTGTTTTTGTCCTTGAGCCACTCCAATGCTGCTTTGGTCTTATTATTGTCCTGCTGAAAGGTGGTCAGAAAGCTCCATCTTGATCTCATCTGACCAGAAAACCTTTTCCCATTTTGCAGCTGGGTCACTCTCATGCTTTCACATGGTACTTTTTGAATGAGGGTTCTTTCTTGCCACCCTCCAAAGCAGCACAGTTTTACGCAGGTCTCTTTTAAAGATTGATCTCTGCACCAGTACTCCGCTCACAGCCACTAAACTCTATAGCTCCTTCCAAGTGATTATTTGCCTCTGAGCTTCTCCTTGTTGTTTGAGCGGATGTTTGAGGGATGCTTTTCATGTCAGTGCCTGGCTTCCATTTCCAGGTTATTGATCCAACTGTGCTCACTGGGATATCTAAACACTAGGATATATAGTCCTGGTTGTACCCTTTTCCTAAACTACGCATTTGTACTACTTTATAATGTCTATAGAACGTTCATTGCTCTGCATTTTCCTTCAGATTCACAATGATCTGTCAACAGTGGGGTTTTAATCCATGAAATGTGAGATCTTTAATGGCTCACAAGGTTAATGCCACAATCAAGTTAATTGTGTTCTCGATATGGCAATTCTTCTTGGTAGGGCAGCAGTCACTGTACAACAAATGATTTTCAGTGTCTGTGTTTTCAAATAAAATCTTTCAGTATTTCAACTTACTGTATAATTTGTAATTCAGGAAAATTGAAGAATTGGGAACGGGTTTTAAAATAGTTTTAATAAGGCACTGTATAGTGTAGACGTGCAGACAAGAACAGTAGAGTGGATAGATTGGTATGGATAATTCAGAACAAGGTCCAGAGTGGGGGGAGGTGGGGTGGGATGCTGGGCATGAGGAGAACTAGGAGTCACTGAAGCAAAAAGAGAAAAAGGTTTAGTCTGTGGAACAAACCCCAGAAAATGAAAAAAAAACAGTGCTTTTTGAAAACACCCAAGAAAAAGACAGATTGGAGAACATGTTGTATAGCATAATGTCACTGAATGCCATTACAAATTCTATAAGCAAATGTTCTACTCTATAGCCCAACTCAAGTGTATGCCTGTGTTAATCTCCATGGTAACGCTTGTTAAAGTTTTAATCAAGATCCACTGTAGGAAATCACGTATTATGTGAGTTGGGTGGACTGATAGACGAATGTGTGCAAGTTTAATGTGTGCAAGTTTGTTCATGCAAAAAAACTCAAAGTGAACTGAATTTCAAAACCTTGTTGAGTACATAGTAAATATAAATGACTGAATATAATATTTTCATTTTTCTCAGCATGCTTTTTTGATTTTTGGAAAGTTTTGTTTTAATAAATTGTTGTAGTATTTTTGTATAAACACCATTTGGATGATTGATTATATACTACTCAAACATATATAATATGATGGTCTACACAATTCCAGTCTGTTGAATTCTAATGGCGGTTCATGAATTCAACAACATTCATGCCACAATGCTTTAGAGTAATCACATGGATTATTTGTTATTTCTTGTCAATAGAATGCTTTCCTGGTAAGGAAACTTATGTAATTTGATAATTTATTTAATAAAACTATTTCATTTGTTAAGGCCAGTGCTAAATGTTCCACAGTATATATTACATGTAAAACCTTTGCTCTATGCATCTTTGGTAACTCTCGGTTTGGTGGCATCCCTGCTCAATGTGCCACTATTAAACAGCTTGTTAAAAAGTCTAAACTGTTAATAAATCATTAACATTTTATATGTCAGGCCTCCATTAATATTAGTGGCTTTGGAGTTATAAATCATTCACACACATCAACTAAACAAAAGAGACTCTTCCGTGTATGGATTCATACATATCTGAAATACAATGGCAAAATATTAAAACAAATTCTTTTCCCTTTTTTACAAAACCCTCGCATGTGCTTTTGGTGATTTTCCAGTGTGCTCATACAGAACATCGGTTTTTGCTATTTAAATAAACAGAGGCTGGGAGATAACAATGATTGGATCGTATAACCGATTTCTCTTGCAATTGTCATGAACAAGATTTCTCGATGGACAGGATGCAAATCTATTTCTCAACGTAAATATCCTCTTGTTGAAACTTTTCTGAAACATTCCCAGAATCTCAGACTGCCATCAAAAGCAAAAGTAATGTACCATGACATACTTATAGTTTGTTCAATTCTCAATACAAATACATCCCCAATTCAAATACTCAGTATACAGTACTACAGAGAATTCCACCCACATCCTGTGACTTTGATATTAAATCTGGAATCCTTAGCTGCAACATTCATTTTTGGACTTATGAATTAATTATATTTTGTCATTGATTCTTGAAGAATATAAATGCCTCATGAGCTTAGTTCAACTGTCCTACTTAATCAGAACCCAAAATATACAAATGTTTTTGCTCCAATGTTTGTAAATACTGTACATTTAAATAAAACCTTAATATCCTCAAAATTTGTTACTTTTTTTTTTTTTTACTCATGTTGATATGATAGTCAGTCATTCATCCAAAGCTCTGTCAGTGAATTTGAGAGCGGTTGCATTTCTTCAGGCCCATCCCTCACCGTTTTAAAAAACACAGGTGGGGTGAACATTTGGTAATTTTATCAGTTAAGGATTCTAGATGTAAAACTCTAGAGTGTTGTTAGATCAGCTGCAAATCAAATGGGTAAGTGTGTCAGTGTGCAGTCATGTGTATAAACAGTTCTTCCAAATTCTTTACACTTCCTGTAGTGTTACAACATTTTTCATAGAGTAACTAAACAGTTAAAATAATTGTTTTGTAATGATAGAAAAACATAAAATCTTATTAAAATATCTAGAACAAAGTATATCAAGTAGGTTACATGAAACATAATTTTTGAGCAAAAAGAAAATATAAAAAAGAGTATATATAAAATGTATGTCTAGTGTCTTGGAGTGGAGTGGTGCTCCCATTGTATTTGGTTATGAAATGACTCAATATGGCCAATGTAAAGTGTTTACCACTTCAACCAGAAATTTCAATGAACAAATGTGTCCACTTTTTCTTTCCCATCTCTGCTCCCATAAGCAACAGAATGAATGAGCCAGACAGAGGAAGACAAAGACTTTACATGTTTTTCTCTCCTTTCTTCTGTGTATTTAGATTATCAGCTGGACTGTACTGATGGTCTTTGTGTGTGTGAATGGAACGGGGTGCTTTGTGTGTGTGTGTGTGTGTGTGTTCCAGACAGCAGCACATAAGGCAGGACTTAAGTAGATGCTCGTCAAAGCGTACATAATACCAGAGAAATATCATGTAATCCCTGATGCGTCCCCTCCTTATTTTTATCACATCCCAAAACCAATATAACTGTTTTACTTGTTATTGTTAGCAGTGTGAGGTGTGTCATACTGCAAATCCAACAACATCAAAAGTTAGGTCAGGTCAAAAGTTAAAATCAGAACTTACCAGGAGTCAGAACTCATAACTCTGGGACTGATTTGGAAGTACATTTTACGTATACTTACGTATACTGCTTTGCTTTCTTCCCAGTATATATTACCTAATTGTTATGCATCCTGAAAATGTGTTGATTTTACCTACTTAAATCAGATAACGTTACTAAACTCCCTCACACGCGCACACACACAGCTTACGTGGCATTGCTGTTGCTTCTTAATCTTCACAGATTAACAGACTAACGGACTCATTTTACCTCATTCCAAACGAAGAGAGTCAAATCATCCCCCAACAGTTAAAGGTGATCGGGTGGGGGGGCTGGGGTCAGGAGGGGACCTAGGGTCACCAGTGAGCCGGAGAGAATGAAAAATGAGATGCCTAAGATTCTCTCGCCTGGTGGATGAGTGACATTGTTTCACTGATGGGCACACATAGTCTGAATGATAATACACTAATGTACATACTGTACATTCATAAATGCGTGCATACGTGCATTCAGACAGAAATAACATTTTTTTGGGGCTCTACATTCCAGCACGTTGGATTTGAAACTACACGATGACTATCGTGTTAAAGTTTTAACTGTCAGTATTCATTTTATGGTATTTACAACAATATCTGTTTGAATGAATGCCCTCCTGTAAGTTGCTGTGGATAAGGGCTTGTGCTAAATGATTACAATGTAAATTATGTACAAATTACAACCCTTTTTGTTGCTGTGATTTGGTCACCCCATTTTATGTCACCCCATTTTAGGACACCAAAAGCATTTGGGCAATTGTTTTAACATTTTGTTTTAACATTTTTGTTAGTGTGTGTGTGTGTGTGTGTGTGTGTGTGTGTGTGTGTGTGTGCTTGCATCATTAGTGCTTGCACAAGAAAGCTGTCAATGTTGTCTGTTAATGTAGACGTCTGTTGCTGATGTCAACAAGAGGATCAAAGACTGATCAGTGCAAGTCAAGCTGGCCATCATCAGACATTCCAATATCAAATGTTTCCTACATTTACAAGATCAAAGAAAGCTCTGGTGAGCTCAGCAATGGCCAAGTGGTAGACTAATGGTCATCTATAGTGGATGACCAATGAAGGCTTTCAGTGGTGAAACCTATCCCCCCAAGAACAGTCCAACAGATTGGGAACAGCCCACAGGAGGTAGGCATTATTGTTTCAAAACCTCAAAATGACACAACACAATATTTATCATACATTTCTATTGGGCACAAAATAATCTGAATAGAACCAAAACAAATAGCCAATGCATCTAACAAGTTTACAGAGCATCAGAATTGATGCAATCATTTCAAGCTGGGAATATGGACCAAAAATAGAATTTGTCAAAATCCAAATAGCACAGACAGGGGGAATATTCACAGAAACGGGGACTATGCACAGAAAGTGCTGTTGTTTCTAAATTGTTCACCCAATATGGGTTGGAAATACTTTCACATTAAAGCTGAATGTCACGGTTGTTGTGTCAGAGTACAAAACAACAGAAAATGTGTCATTGCCCAAATACATGCCACTTCACCATACATAAATATTTATGCTATCTTACCCCATATGTCACAAGTTAATCTGACACAGTGTCAGTTATGGCAACAATCTGGGGAACAGGTGAAGGTGGGTGGAGAGAGGACCAATGAGCCAATCAGAACCAGGAATGAATAGTCGGCCATGATGGTACATGGTATATATAAATATATATATATATATATACATATATATATACACACACATACATTCCCCCAGCTGTAGATATGCTGTACCAGACCCATGCTGTATGTGAAGTCATTAGACCCATGCTGACTGTAATATTATTGCAGTGAGGGGAGGGTGAACAGCTTATAGATGTAATCTTATAGATCTGCCTTAAGATACATTGCTTTCTGTCAAACAGTGGTGTGGCCCTCTGGCCTCTAATCCCCCTGCTAGACTTGGGATTAGCGAGGAGCTGGGCGAACGAGGGGTTAAAAAACATGAACCCCCTCTCTTTTACCCATGACCCCCCCATCCATACAGTTGCTATCTCCAGATTATAGTTCTTAGTGCTACTCCTGTGAAACAGACAGCAAGAGGATCTCTGGGCGTCCCTCAGGGTACTGTTTATTTGTCCCTTGTAAAAACCAATGGATGAGCATCACTCTGTTTGGGAGCAGGTCAAAGGGTAGTAAGGTTTAGAGTTTGGCAGGACCTGATGATATGGGCATGTGTGCTGCATCATCAATCTGATTACAGGGATTTTGTCATTCTAGGGAGTGTCAAGGTATAAATGTTTTAAGATTTTTTTTTTTATTGAATTGGAAAACAATATGATATTTCATGTTATCAATATTTTCATAATATTTGCAGTATGTCCTCGAACTTAAAGGTGAGTACAAGTCAGCATTTTTAACTACTTATACATTTAGATTTAACAGTCCTCTCTACAGTTATGTTGCATTACTAGTTATTGTTTATGGCCATATCATGATATATTTTTATTGATGTTTTACTTTTGGGTATTTTTATTCAGGCTGACATTTTAAAACTGCTCCTTTATTTAAAGGGAAAGTCACGCTGTCATATAACATTACTGTTGGAGAGTAAATAACAAAAACAATGTAATAAAGGTCTTGGTGCTTTATGTTACTCAGAGCAGCTAATGACAATATTTTCAATATTGGCTGATGGGGGAACAGTTATTACTGAAGTATTTTGAAGTGCTCAACCTTTAGAAACTGATCTGAGAGGAGTGCGTGTCTCCCTTGCCACGGCCTTCCAGAAAATATCCAACAACAGGCCCTGAACATGAAAGCTTTTGAGTCTCTGATTGCTATTTCTCATAATTTCGATGTCAACGTTTATTAAGCTCTCCGAACAAAATCAACGGCTAAATTATTTTCAGTGTGCCTTAGGCCATGCAAGCATATTCCAATGAGTAGCAAAATAAGGACAGGGAAAAAAATGACTGAATCAAAGTAAAACTAGATTTAATATCTTAATGGCTTTGTGTAGAAAAAAACCGGGACAATACGAAATCCAATTAAAATCAGATGATTGGTACTGTGAGGTATAGTGTGGGAAATAGGCCTGTTTTGTTTAAGTGACTGACTCTATTTAAAGCTTGGATGAGATGAAGTTGGTTACCACAGCCCTTCTCCTGTCACAGGAGTGCAACACTGTTTATCAAGCGCTGGATTAGCCCTGTGACATGGCTAAGCACAGAACCACAACCTACAGTAGCACTCATTATTCAATGATATTGATATTACATTCCCAAATAATGATTTAATGATTGAATACTCAAGAGCAGACATGATTGAATGTGCTTTTTGATTATGTATGAAACTTTGGAATTTACATGTATGCGTGTGTGTGTGTGTGTGTGTGTGTGTGTGTGTGTGTGTGTGTGTGAATATGTGTGCATATGTGTGTCAGCTGACATTTTCTGTAATGCTTCTCAAGGTGACATGGCCTTCCTCCTTCAGGGCTTTCCTTTCAATTCTTTTTGGGATTGAAATTATGATTAAGTAATTTTTTCCAGAAATTGCCTATGTCACTTGTGGTACCTCTGCAAATTTCTCAAGTGTATTTTCAATCTCTCTCTCTCTCTCTAGCTCTCTCTTTCCCTTTACTTTGACACCTTAGTACATGTCATGCAACAGTTCAACAGATGTCAAGCAAGAGGGCAAACCCTTCATTTCAACTCAGAAAGTTCAAGGTAGAGGATATACACACAGACACAAACGTTTCCTCACACAAATGGTTGCGAGCACACGCACACACACATTCATTGAAAATCACCTGCTTGTTTCAGGGGGAAATAAATGGCAGTGTTGTACATGTCGTTTGAGACGAGAGGGGGAATCCTCAGAGACCAGTGGCCTAATTTCTTATTTTCAGAGAGAAACGTATCTAATTATATGTAAGTTAACTTCCTGATGGTCGACTCAAGGGCAGGACAGAGCAAACTGAACGAGTTTTACCCTAAAAAAGACTATCACATCGGGTTCTCACTCTCCTTGTCTCTCTGCCTCTCTGCCTCTCTGTCTCTATCCCTCTCGACCTCTCCTCTCCCTGTCTCCATCACTCTCTACCTCTCCTCTCCCTGTCTCTCATTCTTTCTCTCTGATTCTTTCTCTCCATCTAGCCCTTTTTATCTCCAGCACACAATCCCATCTCTTCTGATTTCTTGTTCCTAAGCACAGACAATAACCCTCCCATTATCCTCTTTAATTCTATGTTGAACACGTAATGTGCTTATGTGTATGTGTGTGTAAGTTTGTCAGCAAGCGTTTATGTATAAGTAGCATCAGAACTAAATACAGTGTATATTTCTAGACTTGAAACTGACAGGAAAACTCCCATAGCGCAGGTTTACTGACCTCCTCTTTAGCATGCTTGAATGTCAGGATAATATGGATTTGGAAACAGAGAGAAAAAGAGAGGGAAACACAGTGATTATATTTTTGTTTTCACTGTTGTTATTTATTATATGTTTATTTTTTTTCACTTGATTTGGCAAAGTGAACAAATGATTCCCATGCCAATAAAACCCTTTAAATTGAAGGAAACAGGAGATTCTCCCAGTGCTCGGTCAGTTCATTAGTCACTCTGCTTAGACAACTTAGCAGACTTCTTCAATTCAAAATGACATATTATATGTAGTATTCCAACAGTGATATTTACAAGGATGATTTCTGTAAGAATCTACATTTTTTCCGTAATTTTCTAGAGGTTTATTTTCCGTTACCTATTTAGAGGAGTCTAAATATTATCTACAGAAATATGATCCTACATCTTTTCCATGTCATCAGTAGGTTTTCTCTCCATTGATAAGGAATATGGATGCTTAATGGATACTTAGTGCTCAGATGGCTGCTGCTTACTCAGCTGTATGCCATTATGATCATATGAGGACAGGTTTTATTGCCTGAACAAAAAGGAAAAGCTTTTTGTATTTTGACAGAGCCCCTTCCTCTCTTTCTGCCTGTCTGTCTCTGTCTCAGTCTCTCTTCAGGACCATCTCATTTTGACCAGTCTAGGCTTTTGTCACGCTTGCTTTGGTCATTACATCACATTTATGGAGCTGTTGGTATGAGAGAGAAAAAATTATGAAAAAAAAGTGGATGAAAAAAGCAAAGGATGAAATGTAGGTCAGTGGAGATGTGCTCTGGGCGGTCTGTCTCTCTCCCCTATCTCTCCCTCTCCTCCTCCCCTCGCCAGGTCCAACACTCTGACGCTGCGACTACTGGGTCCATGGGACGGGGGCTCTACAATCTGCATAAAGCCAGCCATCAACAAACCAAAATACATGGTCTTGCATGTAAAGGTGCTTACATCTGTGGCAACAGTATATCGATCAACAGCCAAGTATTCTATTCTAACATGTTATTTTAATGCATCTCATCTAAGTAGCTGATGAAAACAAGCCGTGGTGTTAAAACATCATGGCAACAAGGCCCTATCAGTGTCAAGGTACAGTCTTGGTCGTGCATGCTTATGACGTCAACAGTTACCGTTGTACATTGAAACTGCCACTGCATTGGTACACTGAGGCCAGACATTAGAAGAAGTTATATGGGGTCAATCAAAGTTCAAGGGTCAGTGCTGGTCAGGCTGATGAAAGTGGCATAATACATTTTCTACCGACCAACTTCATGATCTTCACTATACATGAATGTTAAGTTACAGTTCATTACACGGGGGTAAAAATGGTATATTTCTCATTTTTCTCTGCGATGCTCTGCTGGAAAAAATCTATATTTCGACTCTGTTACTGAAGTTAAGTACAGAATATGGTTGCTGATAATATATGTTAATGGTCAGACTATAGTTGGTCACTTTTTATAGGAGCAAGGACTGGATATAGACATATTGTTATTTAGCAGCCATAATCATTCAACAGCATTATTTACTACTCAAGACATCTCTTTAACTTTTGGTTTTCAATAAAGCTATTACTTCAGAATATATTTAATACACGTAAAATCATTTTCTAAAACACAGACTCATCACATTTTAGCAATGGGTAAAATGTCATAAAAAATTGTTAGTACAGAAATATTACCTGTAAATACTCATGAAACAATTAATTAATTTGTCTCCTAATTTCATGCCTCAGATGCATGATTTGTCACTGGTATTGCGCAGGTGGTAAAAGACATGTTTAAAGGTTACTTCATCAGAAGAGCTAATGTTGGCATACAGCCAATTCCGGGCCTGATTGAGGCCTTGTATTTTCACTACTCTATTATGGTTTGAGTTAAATTCTATCATCTGGCCTGTTTTGATCGTCATGTTTTTCATGTCACTATGTACATACAATGTACATAGTGTGAAGTTAGTTACTCATGCACTGTCAAGAAACCCAATCACACTGGCAAACCACTTAATGTGCCATGTGGAGGAGACAAAGGCACATTATAGGTGACATATAGGCTGAAGAATCATAACATTGAAGTGTCACTGATTTTCCAATCAAACATTTAATTTGATATATATATATATATATATATATATATATGAATATTATTCATAATATGCTGTCCATGTATATTGCACATACATAAAGTTCATTCTGTATACATATATTATTTCTTTTAATTTTTGTTACATAGTTACTGTTTTTACTCTTTAATTCACAGATATTAGTCTACAGCATTTAACATCCCAGGAAGAAAGGCTATGAAAAATTTACCAGCAAGTGTTAACTATGTAACTAATAAACTATTTAGATAGAACCATTTATCAAATCCCAATTCAGAAAGATTTCAAGAGTTGCAAATATAGAGAAAGCAGCCTCATCTAACTCATTGTAAAATATGAATAGGCTTATAGACCACACTGTTTTTCACTGTCACCACAGCTTTTTGGTGACAATCCAAAGGGAACTAGATGGAACAAAAGGGGTTCCACCTGTAACCAAAAGAGTTCTACCTGGAAAACTCCAAACAGGGTTCAAACAGAGCATTCTAACGGTGACAAACATTAGCAGTGCATTTATGTGACCTATTTGACTATAAACTTAAAGAAACCTGTGCTTTTTACCCCTTGTCAACTTAAGGTTTATGATGTTTACACAGGCCTAACACAAATGCTCTCACTTTGGACAATACAATTCTGAATGAACATGGACATTAGGGTTACCGGTCATTTCTGACTAAATATTTGTTTTTATATAAATATCTTATTTTTATATAAATAATATTGTTAAACACAATATTTTAGGAAGGGTACTATAACCTCGGTCTATTTACTTACCGCTGTTATAGGGGTGCGTTACGCATGTTAGTTCCATCGCGCGAGTGTAGATGGGCCTTCATACATACTACTGTACACACATTATTGGGGACGTTTGAGAGTGGGCGGAGCAGAAAGTGCTATAGTCCAATCCCTGCTCCTTTAAGCCTCTAGCGCTCTCCCCTCCGCCGGAGAAACAGTGAAAACCTCCCGTGGATGTGCAGGCGCAGATGTCATGTGAAAACCCGCATGCTCGCTGCGCGCACGACTCAAACCGTCCGACTACGCTCCACACTCCACCGCCTGCGCTCTGCTCCGCTCTGCCCAGCGCGCGACTTGAGTCAGTTCTGGTCTGGAATGCCTTCGCACAGAAACAACACTCCTTAAATGAACGTGGACGACGCCGAATATTACAACTGATTTATTTTTCTTTGCCCGAGGATCTTTCTTTTTTCAGTCTTTATGTTTGTTTCTTCATGACTGCTGCATTCAGAAGCGAGTCGCAACACCACTACCATGCGAGGTAAGGATCCAACTGCTTTTGACAGCTAATTTAAATAACGGGACACGGACTGCGTGTGCCGCCCAGCAGTTATATTCTATCCCACTCCTCTCTTTCATCCACTGACATCACACTGTTTTCTACACGTTCATTTGATAATGTAGTTCTGTTGAGCTATGTAGGCTGAACTTACTCGAGAAGTTTTTTTTGTCAAACTTGTACCCACACAGACTTAGGCCCTTCGCCTATTAGGAGTGAGAGTAACATTTCATTCGGACTATTTTCTTTTGTACGTGTGTTGTGTTTAGCTAAGCTATCGTCTCAGTGTTATTGTTTAGAGGAACGTCTAGGTTTCAGGTGTTTTGAGTTACATGGGGTGTACCATTGTCAAGATAACACTTGATTTTTAACCGAGTCCTAGCCTAATGCCGCGCAAGGTTTATGTTGCCATTGCCATAAACGAATTGCCTCTGATGATTCAATGAAAAAACGTGTTTCATTTTCTCAGACAACAGCAGGTAGCCTATAGGCTTGTGTGTCCTACAGACCTCCATGCTGCTAGGGCCAAGCGTGGAGGTTCTGCGTTCCAACGTGTCATGCGCTCTACTAACCCATTTCCGTCAGTCAAGCGCCGCACCGCGCCGAAAGCATCGAAATGCAACATCAGTGTTCCCCACATTGAACGCACACATACACGTACTAACACGCACACACACACACACACACACACACACACACACACACACACACACACACACACACACACACACACACAAGTTCACACAACCAGAGAGTGTCAGAAAGAAAATGTCCCATTCTTTTAGACTAAAGTTCACTCCATAGTTCACTCCACACATTCTCTGGTCCCAATCATGTGCACTGGATAGATGGCTTAAAATACTGCTTATTTTACGACCCCAGCAATTCCTGTGAAAACTTGAAAACGGTGGCAATACCGTTTTTCCATTATTATAAAGGTGCATTTCCATGATGACCAATTGTGAATGCAATGTATAGGTATAGTGGTAATGTGACTATCATTATTATAATATCCAGAGGTATATTATCCACAGCGACTAACCGCAATAATTAGGATTAACCGTCTTACTCAAAGAAGGAACGATACATTTTTACCTTGACGGATCGGGTATTCGATCTGTCAGCCTTTTGGTTAGTGATCAGATGCTTTTTATCGCTATAGGCTATTTGAAGCCCGTATGAAAATAGTAAATATTTTTAATTAAATTACACACTTGATGAGTTAAATAGCACCAGCGCAAAGGAAAAGCCAACCGTAAATACTACAGTGTTACAATAAAAGTACATTATTTCTAAATTAAAGACGGACAGTATTTTGTTTAAGGCTGAACTTTCAATATTTATTTGGAAAGATAGTATTACGACAAAACGTTGTTGCCTTAATTGGCAATTTCAAATAAATTTTAAAAGCATTTAAGGTTAACATTATTTACGGGTTGCTTTATACGAGTTTGTTATCAATAAAGATGCAATATAGAGAATACTTGGCTTATTGTTATTAGTAGGAATAGAAGTAGGCGTTAATTGTAGCCTTTTAAGTTCCATTATGTTTGGCCTTTATTTAATCAATTTAACCAAACTAATCTAGACAGCAATATTATCATAATATATGTTCAATGCGCCACAACACCTTGTGATAAACAGTGAGCTACTAATGTTTTTCTAGTGCGACTACTATGAAAGGCAGTGGCTTTGAAAGTCAAATGTTTGCATCAACACTGAACAAACCTCTGTTTACATCTGCGAATCAGCGATGAGCAGCCTGCGTTTTTACATCCCTTCCGAAATAAAGATGCCCCTGCGTGGGCTTCTTGGGGGGATGCCGAAATGTCCGGCTTTTACTTTATAGCCGTGGTGGGTGGAAGAGGCCCCTGAAGCTCTCTCCCTATCCCTCTCTCTCTCTCTGTTTCTGTTTCTCCCTCTCTCTCTCTCTCTCCTTTCCTCTGCACGCCCCAAAGGGTTTTGTCAGATAGAATTAAATCAGTGTGCGCCGCGCTGCCCCTCTCCCAACGTGGTAGTGAGTTGCTTTTGGAGTCTATACTCCACTCAAAGAAATGCACTCACATCCACGAGTTTATGAACAATACAAGCACCTCAATATTACTTGTTTAATTTTAATTTAGCAATTGCTTCTCCTATCCTGATCAACACATGCGATTACATTTGCTGACTTATATCAACTAGAAAATGAATACAGTGCTGTTTGATAATAACATTTGTAGAAGATTATCAAATTCAATGTGCGACATCAATCTTACTGCGAAATGACCGAGTAGGCTGTTAAGGACAAGTAGTTGGAAACGTTCTAAAATTAGGCTCTAACCAATGCGATATATGACTTCATAAGAAAACACATTTTACCGACAATTTGCATGGCATGAAAACAGTTTAAAAGACAACCATGCGTAATTTATACAAGCTGTTTTCACGGCGCTGTGTCTTTCATTTATTCTCTAATAATCAAACAGCTAAATCATTTTTCATTTGAGCTACTCCCACTTCAGTTCACTTGCAAGTCTAGAATCGTATTGACGCAGATGTGTTTATTCTATTCGATTTGATTGTTTGGTCTTGTGGCCTTTCAGGACACGTGCACATTTACACTGTACCTGCACTTAATGTACATCACTGACTTTACATGCAAACGCACACACACACACTAACACACACACACACACACACACACACACGCACGCACACACACACACACACACACACACACACACACACCTGCACACAGAATAGGTGCATAGGCCTCCCACACTTGACCAAACGTTCATAAATTAATAATATATGTTTGTGTTCATGCATGAATGCATACATCCCCCCCCCCACACACACACACACAAACTCACAATGCCACACTAATTCAGTCCAATGCGATTTTCTAAACTTCATACTGTTTTCCAGTTTGTGTGAGTGTATTTGTGTGCGCGTGTGTGTGTATGCGTGGGTGAGCACACACATGTATGTGCTTTGTGTGTGTTTGGGTGTGTAAGTTCAGTGGGATAGACTGAGCCTTTGCTTTGTATTGCTGATTAGATTAGGCTGTTGCAGCCAGGATGTGCCTCCATCCTTTCAGGCAAGAGCAGACGGAGGATGGTTCAGGGGTCAGTTGGGTTCAGGGTTATCGAATCGTCTCTGTGAGGGATAGGTGTCAATCACAATCCTCTCCAGTGGAAAAAACAATAATGATAGAGTGTGAAAAATGAAGGTAACGGTGGAGACGTCGTGGACCAATGTGAGAAGGAAAGTGGAGAAAGACTGAGAGAGAGACAGAGACAGACAGAGTGCTTGTGAGAGAGAGGTAGAAATAGAGGTTGGGGTAGAGGGAAATAGAGAGAGATAGGAAGTAAGAGAAAGAGGTAGAGAGCGGTATAGAAAGAGGTGGAGCTAGAGAGCAGTAGAGAAAGAGGTGGAAGTAGAGAGACATAGATGAATGTGAACATTATTATGTTAATCTAATCACGATACATAGTTATCTCACTCAGGCCAATAGCAGCATTGACAACTCTCTCCTTTCTGCTACAGCACTAGTTAATCGCACTTCAACACCATAGATTTGATAGTTTACTCATTTACAATATGTTACTTCTCCCTCTCTCTCTCTTTCTCTATCTGCATATCAAAATGTCTTCTTTTTAATGTAAAAGATCTTCTTAACCCATCACACTCCTCCCCCTCTCTCTTTCCCAGTCTCTGTCTGTCACTTTTTATCTTTCTGTTTTGAGCTCAGGGTCATGCAGGCAAGCACACACACACAGACACACACAGACACACACAGACACACACACACACACACACACACACACACACACACACACATACCAGGCTCTGCACTGGCCTGTAAAACACAAATAGCCACAATGCCATGCATGAGGTCCCAATGCCAATAGAATTATAGGCATCCTGCATGTGCATTGATCAGCCAATCCAAGCGTGATCAGGGAATCAATACATCCTGAAACTCTACGGAAGCAATCCACAATATAATCTATACTGTGGTGCACATAATCTACACTCCTCATCATTTAGATCACATTACATCACCTATGCCATCACTTCACCAAAATTACTCGTAGCATGGACAGAATTCTTTATCTTACATAGGAACATTCATTTAACTTTAGGTAGGCGTCATTCAATGTGTCTAAGAAGCTTCCCTACACACCTCAGTTGGTGGTGGTCAAATGTTAAAGATGCATACTGGAATTTTTGACCACTTGTTGTTGAAGTGGTTCTGTCCTGCCAAAAGAGGATGTAAAATGTGTGTACAATGTGATTTACATACCAATATGTGCCTCATGTCATCAAAACAACTCACTTTCAAACTTGGAATTTGATGGTAGTCATTGAACTTACAAATTACGCACATATAAACAATTTAGTACACATCCACTCCGAAGTGGGAGCTTTAAAAATAGTTTGTTATATGCAAAAGTTCCAGACTGCATCTTTACATTTGTCAATATACTTAAACAGAATAGCATACAGGTAACCAAAGAAACGTTAGAGGGGAACATGTTTTCATTGTGAGTGTTGCTGACTAATGGCCCAGTGTTATGCAACTGGTAAAGATTACTCAAAGCCTGGGCCAGGGGATGTAATCCTCCACACACTGAGACGTTACATACAACCAACCATACACAAACACACACAAACAGTTACGCACATACGCACACACACACACACACACACGCACACACACACATACACACACACAATAATCCACATATGGCAATATTATAGTGTCTATCTATCTATCTATCTATCTATCTATCTATCTATCTATCTGCCTGTCTGTCTGTCTGTCTGTCTACATCAGAAATGCAACTCAAACAAGTAGAGGTGGTGCGTGTGATAGAGTGTTTGTGTGTGTATATTAGTGTGTGTCAGCTGTACCATGTGTGTTTTAGATAAAGTAGCCACCATCAGCTTGTAGACCATGCATGTGTCAGTGTGAGGTCCCATACATGGTTCTGAGTGTGAGGGTGGCATCCAAACGTGTTTGCTTAGCGACTGCTCCATGTTGATTTTTTCGTCAACGTCTAAGGGAGTCTAGACAAAACCCTGCTGAGACCAGTGGAACGCATTCAGTCAATGTGTCTCTGTGTGTGTGTCTCTGTGTGTGTGTCTCTGTGTGTGTGTGTGTGTGTGTGT
>JACXGI010014536.1:0-18902 GCA_016801175.1 Esox masquinongy | reverse complement strand
ACCATATCGTTATAGTCCAGTATACTGTAGACCACAGACCATATCGTTATAGTCCAGTATACTGTAGTTGTGAGCAAGACAACAGTGGTTGATCCACAGACTACTCTGTTATCCTCACACATCCCATCTCTAAGATGTTTTTGTTTTCAAGTTTTCCTGTCCTGGACACTCTAGAGCACAATCAGTTTCTGGCCTGCATCCACGCTGGCTCAACAGCTGCTGACCACAAGTTATCAAACCAACATTACAGGACACTGTTCATTTCACTGTTTAATCATCTAAGAAAAACAAACAACCACTATGCTGTCACAAATTGTTGAGCAGTCATAAAAAATAAGAAGCATATGCTTTCTATTTTGTTTTCATAAGCAAGAACTATTGCAAAGACCTCCTACTCTTATTATGTGACTTAGTGGCTATTTCTGTGCCTGGTGTTTTTACACGTTGATACACAGTGTTAAGGACAATCTAATGACAGTTGTTCTTAGCAGCTGTCTTAAATTATTGCCATAATTTCACAACATCTGTTGTGTAGCAGTTATGTTCAACTTTAGTGAAAGTGATTATTTCTCATCTTTACCCTGTCCTTGCAGCAATGTGTGTTCCCTCCAGACAAACTATTTAACATGACTAGAAAGTAACACAGCCTTTTGCATCCTGCCATTAACAGAAACTCTGTAGGATACTGTAGCCTTATCAACAGAAACAATGAGGGTCTTGTCAGGCCATGGCCAGAAAAATATGAGGAAACATCTGCCAACTTTAGGCAAACTCATGACTCTGTGGTGAAAAGAGAACCCTTCCCCCCATCCCTTTATCACTTCATCCTTTCATCAGTCTTGCCTGTGACCTCTAGGAGTGTTTTTACAATATGTTAGTTTTATCTAGATGAACAAGACTTCTGGCCAGATTTGGGTCGGAGCTACATTTTTTCGTGTGTAAACAGAAGAAAATCTTAATTGTCAAACGTTACATTCCTGAGGTACGTGGAGCACTTTCCTGACAGGTACTCCCCGTGACTACTGAGGTCTATAAACAGTGTCAGTGATGAGCGGGTAGAAAGTCTGGTCCTGCTCCATGTATAAACAGAATCATTAAAAAAAGAAATCGTTGGGAAGCAACAAAAGAATTCTCAAACTGGCACCCTCAAGAAAGTTACTATGACCAGCAACATCCCTTTTTTGAGAGCTCCATGTTAGTTACCAGGTGAACAACATAGCAAGTGCCTTCTAGTCCTCGAGGTCTATGGAAGGGGAATAGAAGGGGAGAGAAGTGATTGTGAATACAGATGAATCGGAATATCATTTTAACATTTTTTATTTTTTTTATTTTCATGGTGTAAGGAGTGGTAAATTTGTTATAGTGATATGTCCCTGATGAGGATGACATCCAATTCTCTCTCTCTCTCTCTCTGTCTCTTTCTGTCTCCCCTCCACCCCACCCTCACCTCCCCACCCAGTTATCTCTTTTCTCCCCGGTATGTCTCCCTGCTCTTTAAGACAAAGGCTAATAAAGCTATAAATTGTGTGTCCCGCAGAAGGTATGGACGTTCTGTCTCCTAGACACTGTTAGAGCCACCATAAAGCACGCTCAAAGTCATAGATAAAGATTTACAGTTCTTTAACATCCTCCTCTTCTCCTAAATCACAGTGATAAGAGAATTAAGTGATGGGCTATAGGTTCTTTGTCCTTAGTCTATTGATTTTCTTCGCCCCTCAGAAGGATCCAGAACATTATAATTATTGAGCCCTGTCTCTTTGATTCAGGTTTACTAGTCTGGGAGGGAGAAGCGCTGCTCTCACAGATTATAACACGGTTAAAACAAAAGGCACCCGTTCTTCTATTAGGTAATGGGCTTCCAATTATGCTTGGTTTACCTCGTTTGGCCGACACATGGCTTATGTGTTCTATAAACAGGCTGTGGTTGGTGACAAACATTCTCAGAACACTTTGCTTTGCCAGGGTAATGTGGTTCTCAGGGATTTCTCCCCTTGACAATTTACACATGCAGCAGAAATCTGTATACTGAGTAGGAGTGTGTATTAAGGCAGGTTATGTGTATATTAAGCCAGGTGTTTGCCGTGAATGGGAGCTTGATAAATACAGGTACCAATCCCTTTTAACAGATGCAGCCATGTCTGTAACACTTTATCAGATTGAATAAAGAAGAAGTCAGCATATACAAATTATATATATATATATATATATATATATACTAACGTTCAAAAGTTTAGGGTCACTTAGCAATGTTCCTGTTTTTGAAAGAAAAGCTAATTTTGTCAATTAAAATCACATAATATGATCAGAAATACAGTGTCAACATTGTTAAGGTAGTAAATGACTATTGTAGCTGGAAATGGCTCATTTTTAATGGAATATCTACATGAGCGTACAGAGGCCCATTACCAGCAACTATCAAACCTATGTTCCAATGGCACATTGTGTTTGCTAATCCAAGTTGATCATTTTAAAAAGCTAATTGATAATTAGAAAACCCTTTTACAATTATGTTAGTACAGCTAAAAACTGTTGTGCTGATTAAAAAAGCAATAAAACTGGCCTTCTTTAGACTGGTTGAGTATCTGAAGCATCAGCAATTGTGAGTTAGATTACAGGCTCAAAATAGCCAGAAACAAAGAATTTTCTCATGAAACTAGTTAGCTTATTCTTGTTCTGAGAAATCAAGTCAATTCCATGTGAGAAATTGCCAAGAAACTGAAGATCTCATACAACGCTGTGTACTACTCCCTTCACAGAACAGTGCATATAGATGTCTCACAAGTCCTCAACTGGCAGCTTTATTAAATACTACTCGCAAAACACCAATGTCAACAGTGAAGAGGTGACACCTGGATGCAGACCTTCTAGGTAGTGTGGCAAAGAAAAAGCCATATCTCAGACAGACCAATGAAAAGAAAAGATTAAGATGGGCAAAAGAAAACAGACACTGAACAGAGGAAGATTGTAAAAAAGTGTTATGGACAGACTAATATAGGTTTGAGGTGTTCGGATCATAAAGAAGAACATTCATGAGACCCAGACCAAATGAAAAGATGCTGGAGGAGTGCTTGGTAGAGGTAATGTGATGGTCTGGGGATGCTTTGGTGGTGGTTTTGGGAGATTTGCACAAACGGGTCACTTAACTTCTTTCATTTGCCATAATGCCACATGCGTTAGTTACTTGCTCGTAGAGATGTAAATCAGCCAGCTGGGCTCACCAGGGTAAACTGGGAATCCTTCCGTCTCCATGTACTTGAGTAATCTCCCATATTATTTTATTGAGCATTGGTCACACCGATTTCCTCATACCAGATCCATGTCTACATTAGATGTTTGTCGAGGTGAGTACAACTTGTATTTGTATCTTAAAAACTGGACAGTTGGGGCAATGGTGAGCTCTAGTAGAGTTGCTTCCCTGAACTAAATTTTTAAGTTGTAATTCACACCTAAAGTTAATGTTAACCCTCCTTGCCATGCTCCGCTCTTAGCATTACACAGGAGTAGTGCGCAGGGCCCATGTTTAGTTTGAGTTAAAAATGTACCCTACACATTATTCTAGCCTTTTCCCCTATGAATTCTAATACCTTGTTGCACCAACATGTGTACGCAAACACGCAAACATACACACATGAATGCAAGCGCTCACAAGCACATCAGCTCACACACACACACGAGCCCCCCGCCCCCTACACACACACACACACACACACGCACGCCTGGGGTGTCACAGTGCCACAGCCCACTTACCACAGCCTGACAGTTGGCCTCTTAACAAAGATGCAGGGAATATAATTAAATCATATTTACCTTTGATACCCAGCCAGCTGTAATTAATTAATTCACCCAGGGTGTGCTGGAATTACAACACTCAGAGAGAGAGAAAGGAGGGATAATTGAAGAGAGAGAGACCCCCAAGGAGAAAAAACATACTTCTTGCCCACCCTTCCTTCCCACTCTTCTTAGCTTTAGAGCAAAGGGAGAAGTCAACTTGTTGTGTAGGTTCATTGTTCATGGGAAATAATGGCCATGGTGTAATAAAACCGGATTGCCTTGCCTCCTCACGTGAAGCGCCTCAGGCCTTGGGGGTTGATTCGCGAGTCATTTTCACATGTCCCTCTAATTTGCCTTGACCTCTGCTCTGACTGTGATTGAGAGGTGAGGAAGAGGACAGCTGCTTACAGTTTCACCGTCACGTTGACACACGAACTGCTGTAGTGATCATTAGCATCGGCGGCTTGCGGCGGTAGACGCTAGGTGCCCACAGGACACACAGACGAGGACACGCACAGACGCGCACGTACACAAAAACACACACAGACACACTTGTCTGCATGCGCACACATGAACTCTCTCTCTCACACACACACACGCGGATACCTATTTTGATTTCATGTAATCAAATCTTGTACAATTTTATTTTGTACAGCACTCTCACTAAAGTCAATTGTCACATTGTTTAGCAGGAAATACAGCAACTTCTATAACAACATGCCCTAGGCCTCTACAGGAGCTAAACAACATTAAGGCACTGTAACACTACCGAAATGACTTTACTTCTGTACATCTGTCTTTGTTAAATGATAAACCAGTCCTTTGTCCATAGTGAAAACCTCCAAGGCTGACACAAGTTGTTAACAAAAAAGACACATACAAATAAAACATTACACTGACATTTTGTGTTCCTTCAGGAGTGGCTCAATAATATTTTATTGAAAATATTTCACTGGAATGTTTCTACCTCTATGGCCTTCTGTTTGTGCCTTTTGTACGCGTAAAGAATCTAAATCGATGATCCTTTAGCAGCTACCTAATTTATCCTCCAGGTTTCTTGCTGCATTGCCACCCCTCAAGGATTAGAAAAAAGCTGTATCATTTTTTTCCCTTTCGCCTTCGTTTGTAAATCACTGCCTCTCAGCAAAGTAAAAAGCATCCGAAAACACTTCTGTAAATTATCGTTGATAAATAGTCATGAATCACTTATGGAATTGAGAGAGAGAGAGAGAGCGATGATTTATAATTTGGTGGCTGCTGTAGGGGGGGGGGTGTTTGGCAATCAGAGCCCAGGGGGATATGGTGAGATCCATACGCACATTCATCACCCCACGCTCAAACCTGTGCTACTGTTAAATGCCACCGAATATTACATCATCTACTGTTACCCAGTCCATAATTACACCTCATTCTCTACATAGTGCTCTACACGTTTGGGTGCCATTTAGGATTGCCCTGTGGTTCCCATAGTATGTTCCAGTTCAATACTCATTATCTACTTTAGAACCATGAAGGTGGTGTTCCACCGTTATAGAGTTCTGTGCTAAACCACACATGGGCGGTGTCTTACAGCATTGTTACAGCGTTGTTGCGTATATCTGTTTGGAGGCGTGGGATGCGTGGAGAGTAGCTACCAAACAAGGAGGAGCTGCCAAACAAGGAGGAGCTACCAAACAAGGAGGAGCTACCAAATAAAAAAAAGATGAATCCTGAAAGTTGCCCCATTTTCAGTGCCTACATGTGCCTCAATGGACTTTGCTCCTCAGCCTATGACAACGCAGACTCACCACTCCCGTCCATCACCCACTGGGTTAGGGTCCCCTGGACCGTGGAAACCGGTGGTAGAAGCTGTAATTATACAGGTCAACTGTCGTTGTTGTAGACGTGTGCGACATTCTCAATGACCTTTTCCTTACACCAACTGATCGAATGCCTTTTCGGGATGTCACCATCACACGTGGCACCTAAATGTGGTCAACGTGTCTCACGATGACCACTGTGTCAGACTGGGAACTCTCAAAATATCCTGTGGTGAGCCACACAGTATAAATGTTTGTTCATGTGTCAATCTGAGTTTAAGGCTACTGTTTTTTTCTTAACACTTGAATAAAGACTACAATAAAAACCATGTACAACTTAATATTCAACTTTGTAAATCTACAGTGGTGAAAACATTTCGACCTGTTTAGCATTTTCCTTATTTCTGCATGAATTCAACCTAATAATAGATACAGGGAACATTCATCCATGAAGGGAACCTTCAAAATTATTAAATTAATTATTTGCAAATGTTTGCAAAATGTAATTTCTTTGAAAAAAAGTAAAAAAAGTTGTATTTGAAACTCTAGATCAGGGTAGGGCAAACTTTTTGGCTTGGGGGCCAGATCAGGATTTAGAAATTCAATGGAGGGCAACATTTGTTTTGTAATTTGTTAATCATAAATGATTTGCAGGCCAGAAAAGGGCAATAATTAAAACATTTATATAGTAGGTCCTTTATAATGTCTAAATAATTTTAATTCAGATTCAGATATATAAGAATGGGCTGGTGAGTTATGTTTTACTTCCCCAACAAACTACTTCATTCCCTACCGCGGCCTTAGTTTGGCCACCCCTGCTCTACATTAATGAACTGATTGTCAACAACCAGGAAATGGTCTGCTATTGTTTGTTTTAGGAGGGATGATCACATGTCTTAGTGACATCACTGGAGGGGAAGGAGGTTGTAGCTTTTCCATTTGACCAATAGAAATTCTACATTTTAGGACACGCCTTTATATGCACACATGATTATTTTTGGTGAATATATGTTGTGAAACACAATCATTGCACCATTACTGCAGATATGTAGGTATAGATATAAGAATGTTACTGTCAGTTATAAGGTGTATGGTAACAGGTTTACCATATACCCTATAATGCCAAGTTACCTGTAGGTAAAAATGGACTACAAGCTTACTGAGTGACTGCTTCAGAATACAGTAAGAATTTATGCAACAAGTAAAAATATCCAGACAATACCATTTGCACACCAGCTAGACATATTAAGAAAACCTGCAAAATATCATTATCCACCATCATAACTGAAGAATCAGCAAAAAGCTATAACACAAATCTCCATGGGCTGCTTTGAGTAAAACATATTCACTCAAAAGAACAGATTTCATAAACATTTCAATCTAGCATTTCAGTCTAACCACAGATGGTTTTCAAATGTTTGAACTAGCCCTGCTAATCATTATGATAGCAAAACCTATTGGCACATTGGTGTCTGTTGACGTTTTAAACATTAAACCAACCCAGCTGTTTGAGAATAAGCAGGGCACAATTTGAGATCAAAATATTTTTCTCATCTTAAAGAGAATTGGCTAAGATTTCATGTTAAGGTTTCATTGTAATTATTTCCATCAAGGAAAATAACATCAACAGATTAAATGAGTCAGGTCAGTGATTATGTTTCTAACCCTAATGTTGAAAAATAGAAATGCTCTTGCAAACTGATGATGCTTGCAAGTGTTATAATTTAATGGAAATGAAAAAAAAACTTTTGGTCCACGACCTTTGTCAGCCCAAGCGTGATATCTCCTGTCCAGGTGTCTACCACATATGGTTAGAAAAGTGTGACATCTCCTGTCCAGGTGTATCTACCACATATGGTTAGAAAAGTGTGACATCTCCTGTCCACGTGTCTACCACATATGGTTAGAAAAGTGTGACATCTCCTGTCCAGGTGTGTCTACCACATATGGTTAGAAAAGTGTGACATCTCCTATCCAGGTGTGTCTACCACATATGGTTAGAAAAGTGTGACATCTCCTGTCCACGTGTCTACCACATATGGTTAGAAAAGTGTGACATCTCCTGTCCAGGTGCGTCTACCACATATGGTTAGAAAAGTGTGACATCTCCTGTCCAGGTGTGTCTACCACATATGGTTAGAAAAATGTGTGTACTGAGCTTCAGCAGGAGTTACAATGTATGATACAAGAACAAGAAGTAGCAAGTGTCTGACAAAGTCTTCTTTTGCACCTAATCCAAAGAAGAAGCATTCAGATCAAGCAGGGTAGCTAATATTATTTATCCTGCTGGCTAATTGATAATGTATAATAGTACATTAACCATACCTTGTAGAGGCTATTATAGCAACAGCTAAGTGGAGACCAGCAATAAGGTTGTGTAGTGTTATGTGCGTTTCGTCAAGCACTAACCTAACATAGCAGGTCTAAAAGAAACCCATGAAACAAGAACGACTAGATACTAGTCCATAAAAAAATCATAAATAAAATTAATAGTTGTGGGAGGCTTTCTTCTGCACTGTTCTACCAGTAAATGGAGAGGTGGAGTTCGCATGGATTGTCGCCCTTGTTAATGTTCGAAGCTAGACATCTTCCCCTGAAAACCAGATGCGTCCGATTGCTGCCAGCTTGGTGTACCACACAGACACAACCGTATGTCATGTGTCTTTAGTGAGAGGAAAATATCCCTCCTTGTCATTGAATTACATCCATCAGCAGGGCGGGAGTACCCTGCGGCAGATCTCTGGCCATACTTTGGTCGCAAAATATAGGTCCCCCTGCTCTCTGATAGGCATTTACTCTGACTGAATCCTGCCTTCATGGTCACTGATATTTGTATGAAACGCACCCGACAATTAACAAAGTGGTCTGGATTGGTTGGCCTTAACCCCAGGGTAAACACTTGCTCGCTCTCTCTCCCTTTCTCTCTCTTTCTCTTGCTTTCTTGGCTTTCTCCCTCCCCTCTCTTCTAGGTCCAGGGGCCGTCACTTAGTCCAGTGATTTATTTTAGCGTAAAAAGACTTGTGATGATCCTGAGGCGTCAGGGAGCTGCATGGGGGAGGCCAGGAGGCCCTTGGTATTGAATGCTTCAGTGGCGTTTGCATGGAATCCACAGAGCTTGCAGCCATGATAAATGTCAAGAGCAACAAATGTCCGCTAAATCAGACAGAGGGCTGCCAAGGACATCACCATCACCCTCGTACTGACCGCCGGAGCACAGCTCTCATATACTCTCTTTCTATCTGTCTTTTCTCTTTCTTTCCTCTTTTCCTGTTGATCTCTTGATATCTTGTCCATACTCAATGCGTGTGCGTGTGTGTTTGTATGCGTGTGTGTGTATATGTGTGTCCAGACACCACCTAATCTACAGGGAAACAAAGCAAATCTCTTAGTTTTGTAGGCTCACAAATGAAGGACACTCCCAACTGTTTCTCTGGTATGTGGGTGTTTCATCAATGCTCCAGATGTATGCCAGGGAATGTGATGGTTGTTGAGGAAGTTCTTCACATGGTTTAAAAACAACAAATCTCCATTAGAATGGTAACCTAGGTTGGTTGGTTGGAAAAACTATGTCCAGTTTTACTCTGCAGCACCATATAGGTACTTGTAGTGTAAGGTGTTAGGTTTTCCAACATTCGGTACACTGGAAAGATTCTGCACACAAACACTTTGTTTTAATTAATATCTAAGTTTTCATAACAGTTTCATGTTTCTAAATATATTAATCTTGTAATTTTTTGTTCTATACTTGTTAGAAATTTTTCCTATTCAGCAGTTAACTGGACAGTATGGAGTCATCCTTCATAGCATTACTCAGTGCTGCCATCTGATGGACAAAGCCTGCTGGTATAGGGACCACATGTTTAGTGGTGGTCAACCCTGGTATCAGAAAAGGTTTGTGTTCTTCCCCAGCACTACCATGACTGATTCAACCAAGTTTCTATTCATCAAGATTGGACAAATCAAGTGTGTTAATGCAAGGCTGTAACCAAAGCCTGTAAACCCTGTAGCTCACCAGTAAAAGTAAAAATGTCAATACAAGTACTGAATTGAAAAAATGAATCGATATGCTGTGTGTGTTGTTATGGATACAACATATCCACTTAGTCATACTTCTGAAGCCCCACTGCCCCCTGGCCAAAACACAAGTTGGGTTATTCTCCCAAGCACACACATACTCATCCACACACACAACCTCCCAAATCTTTCTTCAAAGGAAAGAAAATACCCAAATAGGCAAGTAGACAGTCAGGTTGAGTTTTTTTCTTTACAGCAACTAGGCACCTTTATCTAATTCTGAGATGTCATCTGAGGGCTTGTCTTAATCATTCTAGAATTCAGGAACACTCACTTCAAAGTATGATTTCATTTGATCATCTCACTCTCCTCCTTTTGGGGTTTCTCCTATTGGTTCTGAAGGGAGGAACAGAACAGAGGAGAACAGAACAGGGCAGTACTGAAGGTTCTGTTTCAGTTATCTGGCTTTCTGTGGATGTACTGGCCTGTTTTGTATATTTCACCTCTTCTCACTGGTGTCATACTCCACTTGATAGACAGCTTGATAGACAGAGGAAGACAATACAGGTTATGTAACTTAATAACCTCTTTTGTTTGGTGACATATTCCACCTAAGCCTTCTGGAACATTCCAAATCTTCTGGTTAATTCAGTACAGCAGAAGCTTGTCTGCGCTCCTAGCTCCGGTATTCTCAGAAGATTATAAAGGTTGATGTAATGACAGCTCTCTGTGAATTTGACATTGGCCATGCAGTATACGATCATCCCAGAAATGAGATACCTAACTACTTCCCTCTGACATAAAACATGCGCCATGACGACAGGATGCAAACATTTGCCTACATGCACTCAGCGGGATTAAACGAACGCATAAATTATTGCACTTCTTCATTATTTGACAGAGAGGCAGTGCGTTGTTTCGCTCAACAATCCACCTGTCTCACACACATCACTGGCACCACTCAGAGTTGGCCCGGCCTGGCCAGTGAGTGTGCCCTGCTGTATATCCATGCTTCCTGGCTATGACCGAACCGCATGCAGCCTTCAACTCTCTCCCTATCTCTCTTTCTGTCTCTCTCTCCCCTTCTGAAAGAGAGAGAGAAAGAGTGGGATTTATTGTGCTCCGGCTGGAGGCTGATGAGAGTCCTGCTTGTAAAACGTATTTTGGCATGTACACAAGTTTTACTGGAACACCTCCTGTCACACAACACCCATACATCATTAGTAGAGGAGAGGGCTCAAACACAGGAACCTGCCTAAACAACCCTTTCTGCATTGTTTCCTCCTCAAGGGCCTGCATTTTGGAGAGAGGATCCCAGACTGACAACACCTGACAGACATATTTGGGTTTGTCAGTGTGATGTTTGATGGAACCCAGTCCTATCTCTGTCCATCTCTCAAATACAGTGTGAAGGATGGCAAGTGCGTGACACTGACAGGCATGAAGATGTGCAGGAGGTATGTCTACCTAAGATAACCTTTTCTATTCAACATGCCTGGAAATCATCCTTCCGTCTAACCCATGTGGGAGACCTGACCTGCATGTTTTAATGTAAATCTAGACTCAGACAACTGTCTGTCCTGTCTCTCCTTCCCCCTCATCTCCTAATCCAGGACTTGGCACACTATGAGCCAATCTGGCTTGTGGGAGGTTAGAGTAAAAAGAAACAGTATCATCCTATTTAAAACAATAAATATTTGTGCTTAAAAAAAACATGCCAGGCCACTCCGCAAAGTTTAAAACTAGATTAAAAAGAGTATGTAGAAATGTATGTTCTATTATCTGACTGTTCTCTGGCCCACGAACAAAAAATGTCTGTCCATTGAATTTCTAAATCTGTTTTAGACTCTTTAGTCAAAACGTTCTCTCAGTACTGCCCTACCCTCTTATCTCCTCTCTCCTCCTAACCCCTATCTCTCTTCTAACCTCTTAACAAAGACAGCCCCCTCTTTCTCTCTCTCTCTCTCTCTGTCCGTCTCTCTCTCTCATTTCCGTCTGGCTAAGCCACAGCAGCTCATCCAGCAGCCATTTCCTGGCCTCCCTCCAAGTCTTCTCCACTCCATCCTCTGAGCCTTGCAGGAAGTATCGAAGAGGTCTGTTACCTGTCACCTAACTTCCAGTATGATTTGTGACGGGGTTGCCTGACCAGAACAATTGCATTAACAAGCCGCCTGAAGGCCTTGGCTGTCAGGGAACCCGCTGATACCATGTGAGATCTTTATTAAATTACAATTATGAGACAAGTCCTCTCCTTATTTCCCCTCACTTGCCCAGAGGCCGGAGGGACACCAAGGACACCAACGTAACTTGGACACGGGCCACAGTCCCATCAGGGCAGGGAGAGTCACTTCTCTGGGCTGGCTGGTATCAGGGGTCTCCTCTCGGTCCAACAACGCCATGTTCAAAAAGGGGTTTAGGGTAGGAGTGCTAACCGGGGATCAGGTCCATATAATCTGATCTAGGGGACAAACCTTGATCCTTTAACAGCAATCACACTCTGTGATTCTTCAGTGAACACAGCCTGAGTCCTACATGGAGCAAAAATATGGACAGATAATTTAATGCTAGAAGAGTAGCGTCTAAACAGTTTGATTGTTCCAGAAATAAAAAAAAAAACAGCATTTTTATCTAAACGTAGAAATGCTTCTCTACCATGGTTCTATGGTGTTATTACCAATTTGTTCTCATAACTGGGGTTCCTATACCAGGACATTAATGTAAAAACGACCTGGTGGCATATCAGTACTCTGGCCTGCGGAACACGGACCTCTCCCCACCTCGCTCCAATCCACACAGCAGCTGCATTTGGTCTGCAGGGTCCACATTAACAACACTGTCAAGCGGGTCCAGCAAGAACAAAGTGGATAAACATTTACTCTCAGCAATTTAGCTTGGTGCATTACAATTATTTATGAGCCACATATAAATACATAAATTGGGTCCGAACTGAAACTCAAGTCCGCTCCGGGCTTCAACACAAGTCGCTGGTGACTGGTGAATACTAACTCACCGATGCAGATCACAGTAGCGGAGTGTGAATATGATAATATGCTATAGGCTCACTGTTGGGTAAAATATGTCTAGTATTTAGGCCGTGTGTGGGCTGTGGAAGTGACATATGCGGAGAGGCAGCAAGCGAGCTAGCGCTCCACGAGGATCAATAAAATGCCACCAGGTCGGAGATTTACGAGGACACGCCATCGATCAATTAGGAGCTGATTGCTCAGACTGCTCAGAAATGCCAATGGGTATTATAACTAAATCAGACGCACAGTAGAATTACTGTACTTTACCAAAGACAAACATTTGTGTTTAGGCTTTGGGAGTGACTGGCCACGCTTTTCACAGGCGGAAGAGTCTACAACTCAGATGGACTGCGTGTCTACACCCACTGTTGGAGAAGTTCTGGTCACATTATGTGCAGACAAGCAATATACATTTTTGCTGTTACAGGGGAAAAAATTATACAGTATGGATAATATATTTTTTAATATATTTTATGTAAGTGGAATGACCTTGTGAAAGGCAAGCAGTCAGTTAATAAATAGTCCACCCCTTGTCTAAAGGAGTTCAACCGTAACTGTGACACTTTTCCAAGAAGTAATAGAACCAGAATTCTTCATTCAAACATAGCCATTTTATTACTGTTTTTGTACTTATTAGAAATGATAAGAGGTCATTTGCAATCACTAAATGTCCTTTAAACCAAGAGTTTTTTTTTAGACTGACATAGCAACAGAGTGAGAGAAAGCCAACAAAGCAGGAAGAAATGGAGGGAGGAAGAAAGAGGGAGGATATAATTAGATGGAAAGACATAAAAAGAAGCACAAAAAAGAACTGGATAACTGAGGGATACAGAAATAGAGAGTGGAAAGAGAGGGAGGGAGTGGAAGAATATTGAAAGAGAGAAAGAGAGAGTACAAGAATAGGAAAGACACAAGGAAGAGGAGAATGGAGTCATTTAGCAGAAGTCTCTGCCTGCAGCCTATCACTCAGACAGAGCAGTCCTTTCAGCATGCTGTGGCTGATAATCATACATATTCTGTGTGCTGCCGGCCCATAAATCTAGGTCCTGGTTTCATTTGGCCGTCATTAATCAATCATCCGGTAGAGAGCTGGATGAAACAGCGCAGTCTGCTGCACAATATATCACATTAGTACCTGGAATGTTTACTAAGATAATGGGAGACAACAGCAGAGGGTGAGATGTAGTGCTGCAGCGTTCCTTAAATTAAAACCACGCCCACTCCTACACCCCTCTCTTCATCTTTCCCCCTGTGAGGAGATGGCCAGCGGAGTCTAGCAATGTCCTTTTCACAATCCCAGTGCATTCTTATAGTGTCCTCTTCACGTAATCTCCTTCATGTTTTGCCATGTCCTAATGCTTTGGACAGTGTCCTTTCCTTTTTCATATTTCCTTTGTCTCTCGAAGGTATAAGACGCTAAAAAGTGGTTAACAGCTTTAAATGCTCTCAAGCTCACAGTCAAGGTCATTTGTATTGTATGGGGATAAACTTTCTAATCAAATGCAGAAACAACATCTAACCAGTCAACTGGACAAAATACTATGTAACAAGACGGATGTTTTATGCTCTCTGAGGACATTCTTAGTAGACAACTTTTTATCAACCTATATCACCAGAGAAAATGCTTGCTCAGAGGAGGTCCCTGTCAAGGACATTTAGCATTGGAGACAGGCTGTTGTAGGTAACGAATAGACTATGAAATCAATGAAGAAAAATCCAATAGCTCATTTAATTTTAACCTCTATTATCTTCTGGGAAGAATGCAATATCTTAGATTAAGATACAAAAAATCCTACCTGTTATCACAATCCTACTCTGATATCACAAAGATTAAAAAGCTGTAACATACCCACTCAAAAGTCTATGTTCCCCATGTCATATATTAAGAACTATAATACCTATAAAATGTTTGTAGAATAAAAATACCCCATAATACAGTGTTCCTTCAGCCAGCCCTGATTATGTGTAGAGGAGCTGTCTAGTTGGCTGGTAAATACTACAATCAGTAATTACAGTGTGAAAGAGATTAATTAGCATGGCTGCTAATTAAAACAGGTTAATCATGTTAGCTTTGATTTGGCACTTAATTGGAAAGAAAAAATCTTTCTGCCATTAACTAAAGAAGTGACACGGCAGCCATCTTGGTGTTTGTGTGTGTATGTATGCGTGTGTAAGGATGTGCTTCATAAACACACACGTGACCTTCCTCCCTCAAGCATCTCCACTGGTTGTGACATTAGGTAGCGGATGTGCAGGAACTTCAAGCTGAAATGTAAATTTCACACATCCCCATGGTGCACATGTGCATGCATGCTGTCCTAGAGAAGGGAGTTGTTAACCGCCAGCAACTAGCCATGAGAGCTCTGTTCTCCAACACGGTGTCCATCTTTAAATTGTACTGTGTTCTTCATATGTTGTACTTCATATGTTGCTTGGGCAGGCCAGGCTGCGTAGGACCCACACCTCAGCAGCTTTTGTCTGCCTGCCTGGAGCTGTCTGATAGGGAAGTCAATGAAACTCACATTACACCGGCTCTTGTCTCACATTAATGACACTTACGCTATCGGATTCCTATTGACACGTCCTCAGGGCAGGAATTATTCTGAAAATCGTTAGCAGCGATAAGCTCGTTCTGATGTATTTTAGTGTGATAAAGGTTGTGTCCTCCACCTTTGCTGGTCTATTGTTATTCTAGTGTGTATGGTGTTCCAAAATAGGTAATGTAGAGGTAATCGAAAGGTTCAATCTTTTGTGAATGACATTTGGTGTACATTAACAAAATTAGTGATTTTTTTGACCCAAAGATGAAATCGAGGAAGTTAGTGTGGATTCCAGTGTGCATTTGGGGGTTGTGGGGGGGGGGCAAGTAGGCACAGGGTCTGGGTAAATAAACAGTGAGGACATTCCCAACCAAGAGCAGTTATAGCCATTGTGGTCTTATAGAGAACAGTACATACAAAGCGCATAGCTCTATATTTTAGAAGATAAAAACAATGGACTAAATTCATCTAAATGACATGACAATAACGCCTTCTAGGCCAGTAGTCAACACAGTAGACAAACTGTAGCACAGAGCACTGTCATAGATAATACACTAAACAGGTTTAGAGGACTATTCTACAGTATACCGTTTATCACTCACCTACACATCCACCCCAAAGTCCCTCAAATCTTTTTGACAGTCTCCTGCCCTGGCTCAGAATCAGTTCATTCAGACCAACAAATACAGTGGACATTCCTAGAGCGGTTAAGAGTTATATCTGTTAACGCTGCTGTAGTACTGATGTGACCTACTAGTTAGTTAATAATTCCTGATGTCTCCAGCAACATATTTCTCTTTGCAAAGGTAAAACCTTCTCAGTGTATTTTACTGTGTATCGATGCCTTCCTCTTACACATGATTGGCATTGTTAGAGCTAGTGTTCATGCTCTGTCTGGAAAATAGACATTGAATAATAAAGGGGCACTTCACCTCTTAGGTGGTGTGTATCATGTCTAAGAGATTTCCGGGGGCAGTGAGATTTGTTTCAGACATTATTTGCCAGAAAGATTGCAAAATGTTTTTTGCTCACCAAACAACCCACACAAATAGGTCACGCTGTGGATTGAAGGGCAAGTGAAATCTGAAAAATAAATGTGATCATGTTTTGTTTCATTACAGGACCTTCCGATTGAGTATAATATTTTTACTTTTTCTAAAAGACTACAACTCCGTGGAGACGGTACTTCCTGCTTTGGCTCAGTCCTTCATCCTCCCTTCAGCAAGTTTTATAAACGTAATCCCTGTTGACTGATAGGGTACTGCTAGCTAGTTAATTAAATTTACATTAAACAGCACAATAGCATGTAAGTGATCTTACATGGTGGTATTGTACTATACATGTTTGAAACTGAGCTTTTGTTTGACGATGATATATTTGAAACATGTCAAATACGGATTGAAAAATGTATTTATTAATCACAATTGAATTTGTTGTTGAAATTGTAAATGTAAACTTTTATGCAATTTTTACTAAACTGGGTTAAGTTTGTATATCGTGAAAGAGATATGGCATTTACAAAACTACAGTGATTGACCTAAAATGTCATCGTTATGCTTTTCTCATCCATTCAATCAAACCCCAGCATGTTTACAGTAGGATTATTCACCCCAGTGTTGGGAGGTTTACAGTTTGCCTGTTCTGTAGTGATCTAAACCTGTACATATCACAGTTTCCCCAAAGCATCAAGTAAACAGCATGGGCCCAGCCTTGCTCTACCGTATACAGCTTACACCCTCTTCTAGATTGGAAATGCAATTTGGGGAGATGAATGTATTCTATTCCAGTTTGCAGCGATCAGCTCTGCTTGGCTGCTGCTGCTATGCTGAATGCATCATCGCCTCCTGATTATTGAATTTTTATGGCCGGGTAATTAATTGTAGATTCCCTGTTTTGTTCTATTTCTTCCACTGACATTTTAATTTCGACAAAAAGCTATGGTCTCGGCGCGGTCCTTCTCTGGAGATCCTAATGGCCTATAAAACATGATGACTTATGGATATGGTGGGGACTTCACTTCGCCAATGATTGTTTGAAACCTTGCTGATCACAGAGAATTTAGTTCCCCTCTCCATTTCCTCCCTCTGCTCCCTCCTTGCCTCCCTTGCTTTCCCAGCCAGCATCCTGAATTCATTTCTTGTCAATTAAACTGAGGCTATACGGCATTCCCGTCTGAAGAATGAGAATCTATCAACGTGTCATCGAATGGGAATTCATTATTGGGAGCGGCCTGGTAACTTCTCAAAAAGCGAGCAAGCACAGAGGCAATTACTCCTTAAAGACGATTGTCATTACTTGACCAGGCATGGGAAGCAGGGAGTGCGTCCTTGGTTTGCATCGCCACGCGCAGCATTTAAAGGCGAGAGGGGAATCAATCGCAGCAGAGGGTGACAGATGCCATATCTCACAGCGGACAGGTTTGAATGCTTATATCAAATCAGAACCCTTAGGAGTCCGCTGGGACCATTAGTTACCTTGGTGTCAGAGGCTCAGAGCCCAGTGGAGAGGGCAGGGAAGGGACACACACAGACACAGGCTTGCATCTCAAAAGGCACCCTATTCTCTCTCCATAGGGTTCTGGTCAAAAGACGTTGGCTATATAGGGAATAGGGTACAATTTAGAATGAATACAGGGACAGGAAAGCAGGACCAAAATGGTATTCGCTACCTGCAGAGTTGCAGGAATGTGCTGAGGTGAGGTAAACTGAAATCCTGTTTGTCTGCCCAATAAAAGTGACATTGTCCACGGTTCCACGATCATTCACTGAGACTACCGCGATTTAAAAAAAAAATGCCAATGTGAATATTTATGTTTGATTTCCAAGTTGTTTTATCAAGGTGGTATGAAACAAGAAAACAACACTGAATCTTTTTCTGTCTATGGCAACGAAAGACACATTCCTTAATACAACAGCTGAAAAATATAATACTTCTACTTTACAATAAACATTATTACTATTACTATTACTATTATTATATTTCTTGTCTGAGAGGTGCTTTGATTGGAATAAGCGCAGAGCAATGATTCACACAAAATCAGGCAGGAACAGTGATCCCTCTTGTTTCTCACAGCCTGTCTGTGTGATATATGTCTTTAGGAGAAGAAGATCTATTCACAAGTGTTTATTCATCATCCCTCCCTGCCTCTCTCCTTCTGTCCTTTCCTCCTCCCTCCCTCTCTTCTTTTCTCCTTCCTTCCTCTTCTCCCTCCCACCTCTGTCACGTCATTGTGGCACTGTTTTCTGCTGTGTAAGCAAGAGTCTACATACCACATATCACTTCTGAAGTGTACCCCCCTAACCTAACCTTCAAGAGTTCTCCCCTGCACCAATTCCACACTACTTTAATGGTGGGTGCAGTTACCATATTTCAGATCTAATTGGGTTGAGGCTACACAGCCAATTTGGGTCAGGTAGTTTGGAAGAGAGAGTTCCTCTGTGACATTGTTAAGGTGTCGTAGTGTTGTCTCCTATTGCCAGGTGTTGAGTACCTCGGTGGGTGGATGTTTGTGTGTGTTTATGTGTGGGGAGGGGGGGTATTGTGTGGTCAAGGGTGCGTCCATGTGTCAACTCCTGTCCCTACCTGAGTGTAATCCACAGACTAAACTCCTGTCCCTACCTGAGTGTAATCCACAGACTAAACTCCTGTCCCTACCTGAGTGTAATCCACAGACTAAACTCCTGTCCCTACCTGAGTGTAATCCACAGACTAAACTCCTGTCCCTACCTGAGTGTAATCCACAGACTAAACTC
>JACXGI010014535.1:0-18891 GCA_016801175.1 Esox masquinongy | reverse complement strand
TCCTGTTCATTAATGGCCATGAGCGTATTGTGGAGCTCATTATACACAGCTTTCACACTGCAGAAGAGCAAGAGAACAGGGGGAGTGGTTAAATAGAAGAAAGAAGTGTTGGTCCAATGTTTTTTAAGCTGAAATACATGATCCCAGGAAGAGAAGAAGCTTATTAAATAGCATAATCATTACACAGTTGAACCTTCTGCTGAGGAGAATAAAAGGTGACTCAAATGCAAGTGAAAGAATGTGTCTGGAGACACACATAACACCCCTATAACAGTCTGACTGCTGGTGTAGCCTACATTACCTCTCATTGTTGGTGACATCCAGGTGTCTGTGGATGGACAGAAAAGCCTGTTTCAGGAAGCTGATCCTCTTCCTCTCCTCCTCTTGTGATTGGTCAAAGATAGACTCCATCTCCTCCATGTAGCGGGGTGCATAGCGGGTCACCTCTTCCAGAACCTTCTCATAGCGGGCTCGCACCTGGGTGAGCACAAACACACCCATTTTATCGCACTGCCTGTCTTCTTCTTTAGCATCTTACTGTCTGTCACTCACTTTCTCTGTCTCCTGCTGAGCAAGTTCTCTCTCCTCCTGGATCTTCTTCTGTTTCTCAATAGAAACGTCAGGGTTTCCCTTGGCGTGGGTCTCCCGGTCCCGGATTATCTGCTCCTTACGCTGCATTTTATGGAACGCACTCCTGGCTTTGTCCAGCTGAGGACAGCCACAGGACAACAGTGGCGTTGGTGAGTCAATGTACAATCCCGTTCAAATACACACAATTTCATATGAACACAATTAACTTCCCTGACCTATATTTCTCAGTGCAGAGTACCATTAAATTCTTTAATTTTCTACCTATTCTAACCTTCTTTAGACGTTTGGCCCAAGGCTTCTGAGCACGTGAGAAGCCCGTGTCGAAGTCCTGGGACTCCTTAAAACCTCCAAAGAGCTTTTTATGGAAGGTCTCCTTCTGCCAGGTCCTGACCCGGTCGCCATCCTCTGAAACCAGGGAACGGCACACGGACGAGTGTAGGGCAGAGAGGCGATCGGCTGAGGAGAGGAAACACTGCCACGCCTGCAGAAGGGATCCGTACAGTGGGCCTGTAGAAGGGGGAGAGTGGGAGTGAGGGATGAAGAGTGAACAACAGAGAAAAAAAGAGAGAGGAACGGCTCTTTGACTGCAGTTAAGGCAGCGCTAGTGGCATTGCTGACCTGTTAAAGGCAGCATTCTACTATTTTCAGTTGTTGAGCAACAACTGATAATTTACTTGTCTCATTTCAGGTAATTTACTTGTACAAAAATCAACAGGAAACGTAATGGGCAAATGGCAATATTCAAGTGTAGTACTCACTGGAGTCCACCAGGGGCTTCCACTTGTTGCTCCACTCGCTTAGCTGCTGAGCGTACAGCCTCTCCACGCGAGCCCTCTCCTGGAAGCATGCCACAATGTCGTTGCACGCCTGGAAGGCATCCTCTGTGCGCTTTACTGTTCTTTGGTAGTTCCCAGGCTAGGGGGAGGGCGAAAAGGGACGAGGGGAGGGAGTGAAAAGATTTCAATTGGGCCAAACAGGACTATAGCAATGGATATGTTGACATGGATAGTCCAGTACTCTCAGTCATGTAACAATTTAGCATGTATCCACTGTAACCTCTATGTACCTGCGAACCGCAACGTGTTCTCATACTAATGTGGATCTGTTTATTCATTAGTTGTGCCATTTTAATAGTTTGAGGTTGCTATAAGTCACGTAGAAGCCTAATGAAGGCACCTCAGGGTCTGGCTGGTGAAGAAGGAGCCATAGACAGGCCAGTAAAAAGGGGCTGAAGAAAAGGGGGATGAAGAGCAATGCATTTTGGGTAATGGCATTACCAGAACCAGAGCTGTGTTTGTGGATGTGGAGTTTTGAAAAGGCTCCACTATTCCTTTGGCAGTTGTTACCCTTCCCTTTGATCAGTTGTAGTATGTTATTTAAAACCCTTTTCCTTTTACTTTTCTGTCTCTCTGAAACACACACTCGTTCACGCAGTCTTTGTCACACACATATAAACACCTTTACACACACATTTCAAACAGTTTATATGCGTAACTGTCTCTCTTTCAGATCAACTTCCATCTGCCTCTCTCCCTGTGTCTGTTGTGGTTTATTTCGACTCTCTTCCCTTGTCTGAGAATTAAGTGAAAACAGCTGAGGAATCTTGCCCCGAGCCAACAGCACAGCACAGCCAACCAATCATAAAGGCTGAGACTACAACGGAGCTGACACAACTAGCCAATCATAGCATGAAACCCTAGTCTTTCACAGGAAAAAAGGGTTGTCATGACATGGTTCTCTATAGCAAATCACATTTAATGTACGTACAAATACAGTAGCATAATTACAATGATGTACTCTGTGTACATAACATGCAGTGCTAGAAACTAGAATGCAGCAGAAAAAAACGTGCTGATCACAGTCAGTCTGACAGGAGTGGAGGGCCGCTCTGTTCTACTCACACCACTTCACTAGTAGTTGAGACAACACAAACACCATCATAGCCAGAGTAACAGCACAACACTCACAACACATTCAAATGACTGTAGCCAGAAGGGGAGGGACAGAGAACAACACAAACAGGATGGGCTGGAAACACATCCAACATTACAGAGAGAGACAGATAGTCAGAGAGAGAGAGAGAGAAAGAAATGAAAGTAGGACAATGACTACAGGGCCAACTGGCAGGAAGGGAAGGAGCAGAAACTAGTCAGTCTGATCAAGCTTCAATAGTTGGGTAATAGAGACAAAACCCAGCAATCCGACAGTCGCAAAACATGTATCAACCTATTAAGATACATGCATTATGGAGTATCATAAAACACACCAAGACTTTCAACTGACCCAAAGTATTGGCATAATCCATCTCAGAGGTGTTGATTATCAGGGAATAATATGACGTATATATATATACATATAGCACATACAAACATTGTGTGAAGTATATACATATATACACTGTATGTATGTAACATGTATGTTCTGTAACACGTTACTCCCATTAGAAATTGTGTTTCTCCCAACCTCTAACCTTAATCCTAACCCTAAAAACTGTATCCCTAAACCGAATCCTGTTGTGTCCTTAATTCAATCTTATTGCCTTTCTGTAGCCCCATCACAAGAACACTTCCAACTTTGCATTCTACACTACATACACGACTGAAATATTTACAGAAAAATGTCAATCTGTGAGAGTGGACACCTTCAACAATTGATTTATGAATGGCTTTGCCTGATTTCTTCAGTTGACTCAATGTGCCAATTCACTTATATGTACATTTTTATATGTAATAGTATTGCTTGCTTGTGAATGACTGGTAAAATGCATTTTGGTGGATTTAGGAAAAAATGCAAATTAGATTTAAAACTAATGTCAAAGATTAAAAGCACCTGTTCTATCTGACAAAAGTTGTCTTCTAAATTATATTCATTCACACACTGGAGAAGGCATAATGCTGAAGCATGTTATCTCCGCGTGTCTGATGCATTCTTGAATGGTAAATAAAAAAAAATACTAAAAAGTGGAAAACCAGCTGAATTAAGAAATAAGAACGTCACGACTCGTGTTCTACTGCGAACCCACTACATTTTTTACATTTCAAATGAAAACACCCGCACACATACCATCCAGAAGCTCTGCTTGTTGACATCTTCAGGGGCGTCCTCAGGAGGAAGTGTGGTCATCGTGGCTGCTGAAACAGAGGTGTATATGTTATCTACTTCAACACTGAGTGCACCTCTCCTTACAACTTCAATACTCCTCCTATAGGTGGGTAGTGGGATACAATGATGGAAAAAACATCGACAGCAGTTGGATTTTTACAGCAAAGTTTTATCTGAGATTATAAAATCAATGTAGACATGAAAATTTGTTGCCACTGCAAAATATAATTTCCACAGTGTCCAGTGTCGATTGATGACTACCAATATGTTAGACTGAGTTAATCAAGTATGGTACAGTATCAATGTTATTACACAGACATGCAGCGTTCTGGCATTCAAGTCACTGAGTCTAATACCCAGGAAGGAATGGCCTCTCCCACAACTCTCAGCTATGAAACTTGAGCCATCCCAGAATAAACAGGGGGTAAAGGTCACCCACATATCCTCATCTCCCCCTTTCTCACTGCTGCTAATCTGCTGGTGGGCGTGTCTCACATCTTTCCCTCAGAAAATACATAAAGATGGAGACCCATACCATTAACACACCGTACATGCACACAAACTCACATGCTTAAAATCAACAGACTTGTGCTCAGATACACAAAATATCACAGAGACAAACTGCTCACAACAAAAATCTCTCTCTAGGCCTTTAACGGCGAATGTAAAAAAACCCAGGCTGTCACAAGACTAATCTTTTTCTGCCTGTTTTCCAGATCTCCCCATCTTCTCCTCCCTTAGTCACAGCCACTATCAGATCCAACCATTCTTCTGTATGGGACGCTATTCATTCATTATCACATGATACTTTAGTGAGAGCATGTGTTGAAGTGTGGATCTTCTCTTTCACCAGACTGCCCTGCTGCCTGCCGGAAGATTACACAAACCACAGGGTTTTTGGCTCCTTCTCATTACAGGAGGCCACAGATATAAAAAATAATTTCCTTCTTAACCTTTCACCCCTCTTCCTGTCCCCAGACTAGACCCTTTGCCTCTGGGCAGGGCTAGTCTGTGCCAGAACCACGAGGATGACCATTCAGTGGTTGTCTCTCTGTTCATAATACGTGAGAATATCTGGTATCCCATGATGACCACATTAAATTTTGTAGTCACAAACCAGTCCTGTGCATACAGTATGTTGTGATACAGCATGACAAATATATATTTTTAAATAAGATACCACTTAACTTCCACAGACATACACTAGCTTTCAGATGCCCTCTGGTCATGCAAAAATAGTTGATCTTCCCCCTCAGGCAAAACTGTCTGTATCCTGTTCTGTTCATACCAGTGTGAAATCTCTGGAGGAGTCCTAAACTTTTGGAAGATCCAAGACATTTTTCAATCTACAAAAAAAGGGTAAACTTAAGGGTAAATGGCCAAGGCTGGCGCTGCCAACTCTCTCTGCCCCTATCTATCCCCTCTCTCTTCCACCACCCGAGTACCCCTCACCCCCGTGCCACACATTCTCTCTCCTCCCCCCATCCCCGTTTCGGCTGTCACACATAACGCAGCACATACGCCCACACCTAGAGGAAATATATAGCAACATATGAAAGCCCCATACAGAAATAGAATTACAGTAAGCAATACGTGTTTCATGTGGTGTCTTCATGCGGTTTGTATCCCTCGGATAATAACGTTTGAATGAAAATACATGGAAAGTTTCTTACCTCTCACTTATCCACTGTTACTGGTGTCCTCAGTGACTTAATGCTCTTAATTTTCTGGGTTATGTTTCTTCACAACCTGGTTCACTCCCCTTCTGTCTCTTCTTTATCACCACACTTCTGTGTCACTTCTTAGCCTGCTCAGTTTGTTTCGTAGTCCTCTCTTTTCTTTTCCACTCCCTTTGCCAGGGCTTTTGCTCCGTCTTTTCCCCTTTCTTTGGCTTACTGTCAGTCAGAGTTGACTGTCTTTTTCCCTCTCTCCTCCCTCACCCACTTTCTCTGTTCCCTGTTTCTTTGAAACAGCTGCAGGAAACTTACAGTATTCTCTGGCTCTCTGTATCTCACCACTGGACACCAATCTCCCACTAATGCTCTCTGTACTTCTCTCTCTCTACCCTGCTATCTCTATCACTTCTTCTCTTTACCTCCCCCTATCTTTCTCTAACTGTGTCTCAATGTAGTGTTTTTTTTTGCCTGTGGTCAACAGTAGCAGCCTTTGACTAGGACAGTTGGAAAGTACTGTGTGTGTGTATTTTGTAATATAACTGTATGTTGTTAATTACTACACAATGCACATTAATGCTCTATGAGCCACTGAAACACAGAATAGATAATTAAAGATGGTCAAAGATAAGTTGGAAAACATACACCCCCAACAAGACCCTCATGTCTCTCCCCTATATTCCCTCTGGCTGCTTGGGGGTCTGCCACAGCTGGAGAACATCCGGTGTATGTTAGGGAGAAAGAGAGAGAGAGAAAATAAGAGAAAGAGTGAGGGTGAGATAGAGTGAGATCTCTGAGAATGAATAGGGAGACAAACAACAGCACTCCCTTAAATACCTTATGACCACATGTCTAATACTATGCTATACCAGTGTTCTTGGTCTTGCCAGGACTTGTACGTTTTTTTAAAAAGAAGCTGGGCGTCGCTGACATGGTGACTCTGCAATGCAAACATTTATATGGCATATTTGAGCTCATGTTTTTATGTTGGCAGAGTAGACTCAAGGTTGTAATTATATTATGAACATATTGCACATATAAAAATTATGAAAAGGATAGCTGTGATTCAGGGAAAATGCAGTATGTCTACCGGTATCATCCACATTGTTAAGATATATAGGGGACGCTGTTCACAAAATGTTTATTTTCTTTTTAAATGAACACCGACTGTTAGTAGCCACGTTATAAAGTAGTCACTGTCACACTGAATGGTCTCATCCATGGAAAAGCTGCAACTGAATAAATGGAAAGTAATTAAATATGCATGCATATAGTAAACTTCAAATATATTTATATATATATATATATATATATATATATATATTACATTTCGACTTCCTTTTTTTAAAATAACAAAGCGATTGTTTTTATAACGGCGCCTGTGGTGGACAGCCAAGAAATTGGGTCCTAGTCTATATAAATCCTGGCATATAAAACCGGCCATGTTGGTGCGACTGCGTTCTTCTTGGGTTTGATAGCCGGGGCTCCACGTGGTTGAGCAGGGTGAGTGAGACGCCACACGTTCATTACTTTTTCTCATTGGAATTCAGCAAGACCGCTGCTTTTCTCTGCAGTTAGCGAGCTCGTTCGCAAGCTATACATTACATTCAAGTTGCTCATGATTTGTTATTAGAGAGATAACATTAGCTAGAGAAACTAATTAATAGACCTATTTGTTAACCTGTATAAATCCTTCGTTATAGGAGCGAAATGGTAGCAAATAGGTAGTCTGATATAGCCTATACAAAGTTAATAACTTTTCCTCTTAACAAAGCTCCCGGTAGTTAACTTAGTAGTGTCAGTGTGACGCGAATGTTGAACGTCTCCTGTGATGTTTAGCACTGGGCTCTGAGTAACTATGGCGATGATGGTGCTCTCTGGCTTTGACAGGCCAGAGTCTGAGGAGATCCATTAAGCGTTTGTGACTGTCTGTGTAATACTGCATTGTTCTTACTGTGTTCTCTATTTCCCTAAGATGAGACAACTTTTCTAGAAGAGCCGGACTGAATCACGAGTGAGTTGTTTTAACAGTATTTAAGCTTTGTGTAGTGTAACAAATTCTGTTCTGTGATGTTTTGCACTGGGCTCTGAGTAACTATGGCGATGAAAGTGCTCTCTGGCTTTGACAGGCCAGAGTCTGAGGATAATGTCCACGTCCCGTTGAACTGTTTAATTGCTAATTGTCCTAGCTAATATTGTGTTTCCTGTAAGGTATGAAGTTTACCCTGTATCAAACTGGACCCGGCCAAAGGTGAGTTTGTGTATGACTGACATGTAATGTCTTTGATATAGACCTAGACATGTAGTCTAGCTCATGAGTTTTTATAACATACATGATTGATTCTGTCATTTGGTTTAAAACTGGAAAGTGACAGGGCCATAGAAGTTTTACTCCAATTTGTTCCATGAGGCTTGAAACATGCCTACCTTACTGAGAAAATTGCTAACCTAATTTTAGTAAGTAAAAATAAATTGCATCATTCTAGTCATGTGTCCTGAAGTTGATCTGAGTTTTCCAGCATCACATGACTGTGCCGGGCCCTTCAAGCACATTGATGGGAGTAAGGGCTAGTTTAGATTCATGGGCCCCTTTTCTCCTGCATGCAAAGTTGCCAAAACTGCTGCAGCTGTTTTGAAATGGAAATGATTAGCTCCTTAATTCAGTATGAGATTAATTCTAAATGGCTGCACTGTTCTTTAACCTAACATTCTGTTAAATGCAGTGTTGTGATTTGGTTAAATCTTCATGTACCAGTTGGAATACTGGTGGAAAATGCTGCATGTCGTCTTACTGAAATGAGGAATGTTTTCATGGGTATATGCTGTGTTGGCCCTATGCTTAAGCATTTTGGGAATGGAATAAAATTACTGTCTTGTAGGGTTTTCAGACATCACTTAGTAGACACTTCTATGTGCATTTCAACTTCTAGCGCTCGCGCACTAAATTAACTTATTTTAGTCTGATCTGGTCTAGGGGTTTTGCAACCACTAGCCCAGCTAATTCTCCTGTGATGTTTAGCACTGGGCTCTGAGTAACTTTGGTGATAAAAGTGCTCTCTGGCTTTGACAGGCTGGAGTCTGAGGAGAGATCCAGTATTTAATCCAATTTGCATTTTTACTGGGTTGATACTTTTCAGATTTACTTTGTCCTAATATATATTTTTTCCATACAGATCTTGGATCTCTGGAAGATGCCTATTTGCGGTTGGGTAACCTGATGTAAGAAATGTAAAATTTCTTAAATTGACAGTAACTTAATTGAATGGTGATTTACATTGTTTCGGAGACACTTATCCAGAGTTATTTGCATACCTAGTGTATTTGCATATGACAAATAAAACATTCAGTTTGATCTGGAAGTCTCTATTGTGACTTATTTGTTCCACATGAGGCAATGTTTGCATGTTTCCCAGGATTTCCTGTTCAAAGGAAGTCAATATATATTCCCTTCCTGCTGTGTTACTTATGGTTTTGTACCCATTAATGAATAAAGGTAACTTCAGATTTTAATATTGGTTCACCATGGTTGGAGTTGATGTACTACCAACAACGAATGCAGAAAAGTCATCTTTCCTTAACTATATTTAAAGGGAACATCTGAACCCTGTAAACTAAGTATTAACCAAGCTGCCTTTGTATTGGTGTTCGGCTGTTTTTGAGCCATATTATGAACCCTGAAAAATCTGAGTCACTTAATTGGTCAACGAATCCAGTAAGTGACATTATTTTGTAATAGATCATTTGGTGGGCAACCTCTTTAGTTCTCCATCTGAGTGGAAGGTAATGCAGAGTGGACTACAGTGTGTTCATGTGGTGACAGCAGTTAGCCACCTGCTTAAGTGTACCGAGGGCAGCATGGGCAGAAGGACCTTGGTCAGGGTGTTTAAAAAATGTTCTCAAGGCGTCCTGTCAGTTACAAAGCCTGCACTGACACTTGCACACAGGAGTGCAAAGGTTTGACTGCTGTTTTTCTTCCTTTTTGAAACTGTAGCTGTGGGTCTTCATGTATGAGGCCTGTGAGTAATGTTGCAATACAATGTTTAGGTTCACGTTAGGCTTCCATTTGTGTACAGATGCTGACAAATGTACTATAATTAACAGTTCTATATGAATCAGTTAGTACAAACCACTAGGTTATAAACCAGTAATGGAAAATCATTTGAGTAACCACAAGCTGTGTTATGATTGCATTGGTTGCTCTATGAACTAGGAATCCTGATGGTCTGTGAAAGCTTGTAGGCCTTTAGCCTATCATACAGAATTGGGGTACACAGGCAGTATTTTTTTGATAGTGGTAAGCATGTATAGTAATGTACATTTTGAGCTTGATTTGGCAGAAAAACATTGTTTTACGAAACACTGACCTCAGTTTGAAATTCTCTATGCAAACAAAATGAATAGTGTCAACATTTATTACTGTACACCCCTATCTCTCAGCGAAATTTCTGGTGGTCCGGGGCTCTGGGCCGCCCAGGTGTTGTGGCCACGTACGCTCTTATCAGACCTATAGTGCTTTCAAAATAAACTATTTAGTGACTTTCTTGTCCAATAAAGCATAAGAACTGAATATATCCCAGTTCTTTTCAGGGTTTTTCTTCACTTGTTAAGTTTACATTTAAGTGTTAAGAACACCCACATCCAAGTATGCAAAAAGCATACAAACATCTGTGTATCTACTTGCATTGTTGTAAAAACTTTTTTTCTGTGATATTGTATGCTCCTGAATATTTTAAGGATAGTGGTTCAAACGTTTTCATCACATACTCTGGGTCATGTTGGTTCCAACTTTACTAGTGTTACTGATGATTTCCCACCTCAGTAGTGACAAACTAGAGTTGTTTTGAATGCAAATGGTCAGAATGCTAGATTAAACAAATGTTCACATTAGTGGAGGTAATAAATGAGGAACCACTCAATGCTATTTCTTCATCTTTATAATTCTAGTAACGTATTATTAATCTCTTAAAACATTTCAAATTCATATATGTTTATATGAATGTGTGTATGTGTATCACATATATATTCTGTAAATTATCTTTCATCTGCTCATAGTTATCATCACTTATAAAGACTCTCTTAAAGGAAACAAGACGGTGCTTTCTATACAGCCAGATCCCTCTGTTCTGACAGAGTAATTATACACTTCTCAATCATAGGCTTTGAGATGGTGGTGCAAAACATACTCTGCAAAACAAGTTTGTCTCTCGCTGTCACATTTTAGCCTGACGAATCACGGCAATGACACACTGAAGTCAGGAGGCTTTGTGTTAAGCTAGACTAGCAAAATTTGCTCAAATTGTAGCAGAAGGAATAGTTGTCACCACTAGCTTGCTGATTCTAAGATTGTGATGCAGTGAGGGAGGGTAGATCAGCTGAACACTACTGAGTACTGGTTTGCTTTGTAAATCTGCATACAACCATTAAAAAGGAAAAAGCTGCAAGGAAGTGATGACTGTAAGCATACGTAACAGAAGCCTTCCATAGAAAATGGACTGAGCTGTATAGCAAGCACCTCAGTTAAAGAAAGAAAATACCTTTTTCATGTTAAACATTTGGAAGACAGAGATTCTTTAGAACTTTAGAGTTTTAAAATCCTAAATCATAATTAGAAATGAGCATTATTTTCATCGTCCTTATTGCTATACCACCTGCATCTTAACCATGATCCCTGTGATCATCTGAGTCACAGCACAGCCACAGAAACATTACATATGCTCTTCAGATCAGTGATGGAAAACACTAATATACCCAACCAGTGCTGTAGGTGGTATGAAAGGATATGGGTTTTAGGACTCAAACATGGCAAGACAAGGTGAAATGTAGTAAACTGAGTTAATGGAAGAGCCCTTCAGTATACTTGATTTGAGTATGTGTAAAGAAATGTTTTTGTCAGACTGATCACACATTTGGCTAAAAGCGCCAGTCCAACTGTAAATGTAGTGTGAACATAGATCAATACTAGCATGACCTGTAGAAATGATAAATTGATATTTAAATGAGCAGATAAACAATGAAATATAAATGGATACTACTTTAATTATCCAATATGATTTGAAATAAAATAACAATAGAAAAAAAATTGAATAATAATTTGCATCTTTTTCATGGTAACATTTGTTTCAAGGGCATTTCTAAAGCACAATAGATACAGTACAGGTTTATCATCTGAATGAAATAATGTGAACAATGGCAATGTAGTGAAATTAACTTTGACTGCCACACAGTGAGGTTTAAAGAGAATTCACAGCTTTAAAAACAGAGGCCGCTCTCCCTTGGATGGCAGAAGAATTCTTGCATAAAAATATATTTGGTGTCGATCTGAATCCCCAAACAAATTTTTTTCTTAATTTCCTGGGTATGAAGCATACATCAGTCAAGTCTATTATTTCAAATACTTCACCAAAAACAAGAAGGCTAAATAAATGTGGTTTTATGACTAGACAGAAGCCTTTATATAAAAGCATTTTAAACGTCAGACCAGTGATACTTTTCCAGTATTTTTTAAAATATTTTTATAATATTTGTATGTTTTGTTGATAGTATTTTTGTAAAAATACTGATCTGTTGTCAAGAATGTCATAACATCTGGGATTATATTGACTAACTGCAAAATGATGGAATTACAGTATGTTGCCCAAAAACGTAAGAGTGCTGTCTCAGTTATCACAGGCATAACAGGGAACTGCAGCTTATAACAGTAAGGACGATGATAGTAATGAGAATATAGTAATAATTCTCTTCATATCAACAGCAGTATTCCAGACCCATTTATGTTTAAAAACTGTTGTAAGAACAATCATAGTATTAAAACAGATGTAAGCATATCTCTCCTCCCCGTTTTGAGCTTCAGCTCCGTGTATTCTCCTGTGGTTCCGTAGAAAGAGTGCCATTTTTGGAAGGAGTGGGGGGATTGGGTGGGAAAGAGAAAGATCTGGCAGTTTGTCACTCTTTCCCTCCCCTCTCCTATTTGGTCTCTCTCCATTGGTCCCTCTGACAGAGAACTTTAGCTTGGCTGTTCGCACTTTCTTCGATGCTTCAGAAGTCTTTTTTGTATAAATGGAGTCAATCTTCAATGAGATTTTGTTTTCAATGTCACGTATTCTCTCGACCTCTGAAAGCACAGTCCCTTTTAGTACTGTATATTACATCTTGAATCCAAACGTATATTTAAGGTGTCCCATTAATTCTAACACCAACACAGGGTTTGTGTGCGTGTTTGCATGTTCGTGTGAGAGTGCATGTGTATGTATGCACAGTATGTGAGCATTTTTAAGTATGCATTTCTGCATGTCAGTATAGTGACGTTTATTTATTTCTATGCGGTTGGTCTGGGCACTTATTTTGCTACAGATTTGTAATACAGTGACCAGTCTGTATATAATGTCATTATGAGACTTAACATGATAAAGAAGCTATAGAGAAATACAATGTGTTATCAGGTCCTTATCAAAGGAACTTCAGTGAGCACAGAGCCCTCCCACTGGTGAGGTAAAAACAGATGACCAATCACCCAGTCGTTTAGACAGGTCTCTGACTCCAGACACAGTTAAGTGAGGATTCCCCCCACCCTAACAGGGGACCAGTCCTACAGTTCAGTCCAACAGGTAGAACCTGGCTCCCCCTGCTACACTTCCCAAGACATGCATGTAGGCTGACGCCTTCTCTAACATCTAGTTCCCGCCCATTGTCCCAACTTCACCAACCAGATTAAATAACTCACCCTTTACATTCACCCAGACAATCAACATAGAAGTGTACAGCCAGATAGGGACTGACAACGGTCAAGAGAGGAACTAGACAACTCCCTAAACATAGTAGAGAGTGGAACTAGACTACTACCTTACCCTAAGACAGAGAGGAACTAGACAACTCCCTAACCCTAAGACAGAGAGGAACTAGACAACTCCCTAACCCTAAGACAGAGAGGAACTAGACAACTACCTAATCCTGAAAAACAAAGGAATTAGTGAACTCCCTAACCCTAGGACAGAGGAACTAGCCAACTCCCTAATCCTGGGACAGAGAGGAACTAGATAACTACCTAACCCTAAGACAGAGAGAAGCTAGACAACTCCCTAACCCTAGAACAGGAACTAGACATCTCCCTAACCCTAAGACAGAGAGGAACTAGACAACTCCCTAACCCTAGGACAGAGAGGAGCTAGAGAATGCCTTAACCTTAGAACAGGAAAACACACCTCCCTAACCTTAGGGCAGAGAGGAATTAGTGAACTCCCTAACGCTAAGACAGAGCGGAACTAGACAACTCCCTAACCCCAGGACAGAGCGGAACTAGACAATGCCCTAACCATAGAACAGGAACTAGACAACTCCCTAACCCTAGAAACAAGAGGAACTAGACAACTCCCTAACCCCAGGACAGAGCGGAACTAGACAACTCCCTAACCCTAGAAACAAGAGGAACTAGACAACTCCCTAACCCAAGGACAGAGAGGAACTAGACAATGCCCTAACCATAGAACAGGAACTAGACAACTCCCTAACCCTAGAAACAAGAGGAACTAGACAACTCCCTAACCCAAGGACAGAGAGGAACTAGACAATGCCCTAACCATAGAACAGGAACTAGATAACTCCCTAACCCTAGAAACAAGAGGAACTAGACAACTCCCTAACCCTAAGACAGAGAGGAACTAGACAACTGCCTAACCCTAGGACAGAGAGGAACTAGACAGCTACAGATGCCACGTTTACATTGGATCTAACACAGGCATCATACTGCATGTCCTGATCTTGTTCACATTGTAATTGGGTCAGTTCTTTTAGATGGTAATACATGGTATTCAAATGTATTTTATCCATCTATGTTGTGACCAGATTTCTCGGTCCCTCTCAGTATGAACATGATTTAACAGCTTTAAAAAACATATTGTCTGACACATTGCTGGTATAAGTCAATGTTGCCAACTGTAAATGATTTTAAATAGTTTCACTGTCCAGATTGGTCTACATACCCAGACATATTGCATGCCTGATAAAACATTTTGGCCCAATCAGAATGTGGACACGAAAAGGACAAAGAATGTATCTTAGGGCCTCCCAGGTAGTGCAGTGATCTTAATCGCTATTCTGTAGCACAAAGCTGTGTGTATTAAAGAATGGCCTGGCACGGATGCCCAGGAGTAAGGCTTGCCATGATCTTCAACTCTCCTAAATCCATTGGGAGTTGTTGCGACTGGACAGCCCCTGATACATTTTGATATGATGAAATTTGGTCGGAAAAGACATTATGACCTGCTATAAATGGGGCTCAGGAGGAGATATCTTTTGGTAAGAGGACAGGAGGAGATATCTATTGGTAAGAGGACTGGAGGAGAAATCTATCGGTAATAATGTGGAGAGTCATCGTCTGCCCTTAATACCAACTCAGATAAAAGAGCAAAAAAACTTTTAACTGCTTTTCTCAATATTGTCTCACTTTTGTCATACTATTTGTCATACTTTTGTCATACTAAATGCTTTCTCAGTCTCTGCTTACGTGTGTATGGGGTACTGTGTGGTACTGTGTAGTACTGCATGTACATGATTATCTGTGAGTCAGCCGGTGGTGAGTACAAGGTGATCTTCAGCCCTTTTTCATCTCTCCTTTTATCCTCTTTATTTCCTGATTGGTTCTCCATCAGGGTGAAATGTGGTCCTCTGCATTTGTTGTTTGAATCCACCATGAAGAGCAGCAGTTGTGTCCTCCCACTCTCCTTTACCCTCACTGACTCCAGCCCCCCTCCTTTCTCTGTCTTCTCAGCTCCGACTCCCATCATCTCTTCTTCCTCGTGGTGACAGAGCAGAAATGGGAAAAGGAGAGCTAGAGAGCCTTGGGAAAGAGCAGAGAAACAATTAATTCATTGTGAATTTTACGTTATGTTTTCAGTTTGAGATGTCTGTGGAGGCTTCAACAACCACCTTCCCCAGTGCCATTCTAGATGGATTCCACATTATGATTATTATCAACACTATATTATTATAATTCACATTATATATAATTATTATTATATGGTTATTATCAACACGATATTATAATGATTCACATTATATATTATTTTGTTATTATCAACATTATATTATTATTATTCACATTATATATTATTATGTTATTATCAACTGTATATTATTATTATTCACATTATATATTGTTATTATTTGTGCTATGGTCATTATTACATGGTTATTATTATTATTCATTTTTATCCTGATTTCAATTGGAGAGGCAAAATTGAGACAGGGAAGATTGGAGAGTGAGACAGGAGTGAAAGAGATGGGAAAGAGACAGGACAGGGCCACATAAGGACAATAGAGTTCTTGTACCAGCAGATTCTTAAGAGAGACGGTCAATTAAAAAAAAAACAGGAATTCTCTGCCCACCCCTCATAGACCTGGTAGCGGACAACCTCATACATGCTTTTTCAACAGCTAAATTTCTGGATAGGCTTCAGTATGCCCAACCCTCTTCCAGGGTCGTCACACAAAGCCTAGAAACACATCACCCCTACACTGAACCACCGCTGGTCTATACCACACACCACTGGAGTCCTTCCATTATGTGCAGTGGCAGATAACATTCTGTTGTACACTGCAGGATATTAAACTGGCTGGTGTAAAGTGGTCCAGCGTTCTAAGCTGCTACTTCTGGTGGACATGTGCAGCTGCAGCATGGGTTTCAATCAGTCCCACTCGTCTTTCAGCAAAAGTGATTTTTCCACACTTTCTTATCAAATAATATACACTACATAATATACACTGATCAGCCTAAACATTATGAGCATCTGCCTAATATGATGTTGGTCTTCCGCGTGCCGCCAAAACAACGCCGACCAACCAAGGCATGCACCCTTGAAGGTGTCCTGTGGTATCTGGCGCCGAGACATTAGCAGCAGATCCTTCAAGTCCTGTAAACTGCGTGTTGGAGCCACCCACCGTGGATTGGACTTGTTGGTCCAGCACATCCCACAGATGCTCAATCGGATTGAGATCTGGGGAATTTGGAGGCCAGGGAAACACCTTGAACTCTTCATTGTGATCCTCAAACAATGTGTGCACAGGATTGTGTGCACAGGATTGACTGGGAGATGTCCATTTAATTTAGCTGCCGCAACTTGTACCTCCGCTGAATTGGAATGATTCGGCTGACTAACAGCCAGAACCTCAGTCACAAGGAACGAGGGGTGGGGTGTTTCCTGAAGTCATCCATCAACTCTACAGGTTTGGCTTTTGTAAATCCTAGGTTAGCTTTACTGCACCCGTAGAGTAAGTTGAGAAAGCACAAATCCTTGCAGCGCTCCGGAGCTGAGGGTCGAAGGGTCTAACATGCTCATCGGCCTTCCTTTAGATTCAACCATTAGATTAGGTTCAACTTCATTGTCATTGAACAGTACAAGTACAGTACAACGAAATGCAATTTGCGTCTATCCAGAAGTGCAAATAGAGGAGGGCAGGAAAATTTACAAGTATATGTACATACAAGTGGAACATGTTGCATTCCTATGTTGCATCCTGTTGGACAAAATCAATCAAAAATCAAGCCAAAGAGGTTCGTTTGGGAGAACTGTTCGTGTGGTATTTCTGGGATGCAAACTTCTACATACACTGTCCTGGCATAGGTTTATGGGTTGTGACGATGGTAGACACTCTAGTGGAGGAGACTTTGTGAGTAAATTCTGCAGTAGAACTGGTTTCGTTTGTTCAGCAGTATGGGGTCTACTGCAGATAGGGGAGCCTTTCATTCAAGTTTATTTTGTCTGATGATCTGCTGTGTGATACAAATGATTTTGAGTGGATGCGCATACACAACACATTCACTGACAGATTGTTGTCCGTGATGACTGTTTGGACTCGTTGTCTAAAGTTTCCACGCTGTCTGATAGGCTTTGCCGAGTTTCTGTATGCAGGAATTAAATAAAGCTTGTATGTGTACTCAATAAGGTCCTGTTTAAGTCTTGCGTGGTTAAAATCCCCCATAATGGTCAATGTAGAATTTGGGTATTTTCTACCTCAGTGATCTGATCAGTGGGTCACTGTTGCACTGTGATTGCAAAGTAGCTTGGTTTAATGGTCTAACTCCAGCCAAAATCACTGAGTGGCTCGCCTCCCAATCCCATAGCGAAGGCTGGAGATTTGACTCATTGTCAGGGGAGTCCTTTGCCGTACATCACTGGATGATGACCCTTTGGAACAAAAACAGCTAATAATATTCCCTAATTGTTTTCTCCATGTAAAAGAAATCCGCATTTCCGACACGTTCCAAAATGTGACAAACCAGTAAACAAAAGCATCGTCCTAAACACTGTGGCTGCCACGCGGAGCACCAACCCATGTTCCAATTTCTGCAGCTCTTGAATGACGAACCTACATGGCAAGTACAGATCAGTGATTCTCAGCCTCTTCCCTGGGACCCCCAACAGGTCAATGTAGTTAAACTATTCCAGAGCTGGCACACCTGATTTTACTACTAACATGAAACCCAGTGATTAAGTTTAATTAGGTGTAATACTACAGAGTAGTGATGGGCAACCAAAGCTTTTGCAGTCCTTTGAGGCTTGAGGCGAAAAACAGGTCATTATTCAAAGCTTTAAACATAGTGCACAGTAGTGCCATCTGCTGGCTAGAAATACATATTGCTTGTTTAATGTTTTTATAGACATCTTTTGCGCTAATATTTGATGGCGCAGTGGTTAGGTGTGCCATTGACAGGGGAAATTCCTCTTGCCTTTTCGATTAGCTTTTTTAAAAATGTTGCATCCATTTTGTTTTAAATAGTAAAATAGTAAAGAGTGTCATGGAACAATACCTATTTAAGTGTTTGTCCAGTAGTTTCCCTCAAGGAGAAAGCCCCCACTTCTATATCAAAGATCTTGGGGCTATCCTAAACATTGTAAGAACTATTGTATATACTACAGTACTCTTTCACCTTTAAAAAAACCAAATAACTGTTTAATACAACAGCATGCTAAAGTAATATCAGGGGGGAAATACACTTCAGCAATTCCTGCTAAAACAGAGTAGTAAAACTATAGTAGCCTATTTTTTCACGTGGGGGGAGAGAAGAAAAAAACAGAGGACAGTAACATGGAGAGAAACAGATAAGAGACAAGAAATGGGGGATAAGCCGAGATTTAAAACCTGGCACAGGATTTCTTTTATCCCTGTTCATTTTACAAGACAGGCCTATCTCTGCTCTGATTCTGTCAACGTCTAAATCCATCCCTGCATCCACCCACCCAGCTGCATTTACCTGTCCGTCACTCTCTTCAGGGCACGTTCGATGTTCATGCGGTGTCCCACGCGCGTCACCCCCAGATCTAGATAGTCCTCCTTGGTGAGTGAGGGCAGGTGAGTGCCATCAATCTCATTGTCCAGGAAATGCTCCCTGTGCTCGCCCAGGTTCAGGTAGCCCAGCCAATCAGCCACGTCGTACTTGGTCCAGTAGGGCAGTGGCTTGGAGGCAAATGGCTTAGAGGGGGACGGCGGGGGGAGGTGGGGGTAGCTCAGGCAGGGGGGAGGGGGGAGAGGG
>JACXGI010014534.1:0-18563 GCA_016801175.1 Esox masquinongy | reverse complement strand
TGCTGAGTGGTCCAAAGTTATGTTCTCTGATGAAAGTAAATTTTGCATTTCCTTTGGAAATCAAGGTCCCAGAGTCTGGAGGAAGAGAGGAGAGGCACAGAATCTACGTTGCTTGAAGTCCAGTGTAAAGTTTCCACAGTCAGTGATGGTTTGGGGTGCCATGTCATCTGCTGGTGTTGGTCCACTGTGTTTTCTGAGGACCAAGGTCAACGCAGCCGTCTACCAGGACGTTTTAGAGCACTTCATGCTTCTTGCTGCTGACCAACTTTATGGAGATGCAGATTTCATTTTCCAACAGGACTTGGCACCTCCACACAGTGCCAAATCTACCAGTACCTGGTTTAAGGACCATGGTATCCCTGTTCTTAATTGGCCAGCAAACTCATCTGACCTTAACCCTATAGAAAATCTATGGGGTATTGTGAAGAGGAAAATGCGATACGCCAGACCCAACAATGCAGAAGAGCTGAAGGCCACTATCAGAGCAACCTGGGCTCTCATAACACCTGAGCAGTGCCACAGACTGATCAACTCCATGCCACGCCGCATTGCTGCAGTACTTCAGGCAAAAGGAGCCCCAACTAAGTATTGAGTGCTGTACGTGCTCATACTTTTCATGTTCATACTTTTCAGTTGGCCAACATTTCTAAAAATCCTTTTTTTGTATTGGTCTTAAGTAATATTCTAATTTTCTGAGATACTGAATTTGGGGTTTTCATTAGTTGTCAGTTATAATCATCAAAATTAAAAGAAATAAACACTTGAAATATATCAGACTGTGTGAAATGAGTGTATACATTATAGAAGTTTCACTTTTTGAATGGAATTACTGAAATAAATCAACTTTTTGATGATATTCTAATAACATGACCAGCACCTGTACTGTATACGGAGGTCTGCACAATTATTGGCAAACTTAGAGAAATGAGAAAGATGAGAAAGAAAGGCAATGAAGAGTATAATTGTAGTTAATCAGCTTGATTGTATACTCAAAATATAATAAAAAATACAACCCTTGATTGAGATAAAATTGTTCAAAGAAAAATCTTAATTAAGAAATAATTGTTTAAAAGAAAATCTAAATTATTGGGATTCTTAGAAATTCTTATGAAACAATTTGAATAAAAGTATCTTGCTGTTAATATATACTTTTCAGTTTCAGTCATCATGAGCTCTGAAGTGGGCATCCATGACTTTCCCTGGGGTATAAATATGAAGTGACACATACCAAATCCTCTTATTATCTATCCACATGGAAAAAGTCAGAGAACACACAAATTAATTATAGCATCTTTGTATCTGAATGTTCATTAAGCAGAATGCTTAGATTATTCCAATAACACTCTAATATAGGGAATTCCATAATACAAGGCAGTTGAAGGGTGGAATAAATTCAAGAAAACCTGCAAAACACTCTCCCCCATTTTGACCAGCTCACTCACCCCAAATAATATCTAGATGTTCGTAAACATCAGCACCTGGAGTTTTCTGAACGTCATCAACTTTGATTGGAGGTGTGTTGGTGAGATGAGATAAAAGTGGATTTTTTTTTTTAACAACACAACTTTTAAGTATAATGGTGGATGTATGATGTTCTGGGGCTGTTTTGCTTGCAAAGTACCAAGTTAGCAATGTTCTTTCTATTTTTTTCAGTTACAGTGCAAATTTCTGTCTTTCTGAGCAGGAACTGTTACGTTGTGCAACTTCCAGCACACAATTACAGTGAACATTGAGTTGGACCCACTTGAATGTAGTTTCAGATAGTAGCCAATAGGCTATTGTGGCTAGTTGAGCATTTATTTAGGCCTATAAGAGTGCCCTGCAAACAAAACCAGTGGTGCAAATCATCTAGCATTTCCATATAGAACTAGCTTTTGATTTAAATGATGTAGCCTAAAGGAGCCTCTATGTGGTGTTCAGTGCAGGCCTACATTCCATTAAAGGTTTTTACATTACAGCCTGACATTAATGATTTGTACTTGGTCTGTAACACAGTGGCCCAGCTCTTTAGAAACTAAACCACTAAAATGCTTTATAATTACAATATAGAGAATTAAACAATGTCGGCTACTTGTTTACAATATATAATCAAGGCTGTCTTTAAAATACATCACTGTCTCCAATTTGGAACAAGATTTTAATTACTTTACCGAAGCAAATAATAGTAAAATTCTTCAAACATAGTATAATTTATATAGCAATTTCACATGAGCAAGGTATTCTTGGGAGAATAGATTGATGCACAAAAAAGTATGAATGAGTTTGCAAATAAATATTAGTCAAATAGGTTTTACGGTTTGTACTGTACATTAAAGATATGAGTGATTACGCACTATTTCTGTTTTAATTGGCCAGCTACCTAGCTAGGTGAATCACTTTACTATCTACCTCCTTTACATTGAAGTTGAGATGTCATCCACAGTTAGTATATTTCTCGTCACGAGAGTCTCGTGTCAATCAAAATAATTAGCATCGATAAATTGGCGCATGTCCAAACAAAGCATTGCGATCATGTTCGTTGCTAGCGAAATTGTACTGTAGGTTGCTGTACCCTACTGAGGGAGGGAGGGAGCCTACCTGAATATTTGTTTGGTCAAGACCGGTGTTGTGCATAAAACCGACCCCCCCTGCCAGAATCTCACCCCCCTTCTCGGGAACGCGCACGCACTCAATACTCCATTGCTGCGACTTGCTTGCGGAAATGGTTGCTCTCAGTTTTTACGTTTAGCTGCTCTTAGTAGAAGAAAACATTATTTGTGTCCTTGAAGACAACAGTACAAACGATTACGTTTTCCGCATTTTATTATAGAAAATAATCACTGTTTGTTCGCTTGGGGTAAAGTTGTGATGTGCAGTTTCTGCTCAGTGCTTGACTTGGGCCGGAACGGGTTTCCTGTACTTCTAACTTTAGGCAAACAGCGTTCCGGTTCCTTTTTAGACTGAAGAGCACGCCTTATTGGAACAAGCCTCATTAACACATACATTTTGATGAACATAGTCTAATGTGCGATTTGGCAGGACCTGCACTTATTTTAGCCCAAGTCAAGCGCTGGTTAGGCTATTTATTTCAAGTGATTTAGTCTATAAATGCATTCGTTTTCCAAAAGTATACGCCATCATCGCCGATTCTCCCATGTCTTATTTGAAAGTGTGTTAGGTTTATCATCTAGCCATAGCTGTTCTGACTAAAAGGAAATAAGCCAATTATATTCTTCCCTCCTGAGACACAGCAAAAAATAATGTTTGGAATTTAAAAGAAAAATTCGTTACAGAAAACTTGGGAGGGTGGGAACGCTTCCTGTGCACCACAGAAATACCGTGTTTTTCCTTGTTGAAATCCCCCCCCGCTTCTGTCACTAGAGTGAAATACCTTTTGTGACACACACACTACTGGTCAATATGAGCTACCAAAATGATGTCGAAGTGTGCCAGACATTTTCTTCTCGGCAGAAAAGAAAATGAGCTTGCCGAAATGTAACCCCTCCCCTTTCTATTTGCTTCCTTCTTTCACTAGAGTGAAATTATTTTTGTGGCACACACTACTAGTCAACATGAGCTACCCAAATGATTTTGAAGTGTGCCAGAGCTTTCAGTCTTAAAATGGGGGTGACTGTTGGCAGGCAACAAAATGGGCTTGCTGATATCTCCCCGCCCCCCCCCACAATGTGTTTCATTTTGTCCACTACTGGTCAACATGAGCTACCAAAATATTTCTGAGGTGTGGCAGACCGGGGAGGATGGGAGGGTATTTTCGACAGGGAGGAACACAGTATTTCTGTGGCACACACAAAGCTTCCCACACCCTCCTAAGATCTTCTGTAATGATTTTCTTCTAATAAATTGCACGTCTTTCATGAACAACAATGTCCTGCTTTCCACAACAGTGGACAGCTTGTTTTTGTGATATGTTTGTTATTCACCAAACAGTACAGTGATATAAAACTATCTATCCATAAATCTAAATTCCCCCAAAAATGTTTTGCTGTGTCTCAGGAGGGTAGGCTATAATTGGCTCATTTTCTTTTTGTCAGAACAGTTATGGCTAGATGATAAACCTAACACATTTTCAAATCAACTAGTCAAATAAGACATGGGAGAGTTGGCGATGATGGCGTTTACTTATGGAAAACCAATGTATTTATGGACTAATACTCTTGAAATAAATAGTCTTAAAGAAAACTGCACAATACAACTGTCTCCCACACGAACAAACAGTGATTCTTTTCTATAACAAAATGCGGAAAATGTAATCCTTCGTACTGCTGTCTTTAAGGACACAAAGAATGTTTTCTTGTACTCAGAGCAGCAAAACGTAGGCTAAATTGACAACGGATTGAAGGGCAAACATCTCCACAAGCATGCAAGTCGCAGCCATGGAGAATAGTGTGTGTGCGTGTTCCTAAGAAGGGGGTGAGATATTGGCAGGGCGTCGGTTTTGGCACAACACCAGCGAACATTGCTTGTTAGCACACATGACATAAAGGACTGTGTCTAATACCAGGGGATTGTAGAGCAAAATGACGGCTGAAACCAGGTCATTGTTGGATCTTCTAGGACATTTCTCATTTTCACATCCGGTCTTGGGTGACCGAAACACTTCTGGTTTTTGGTTCTACCTACTAGTTGATTGCCTTCCCCTGGCATCTCAGGTCTGAATCAGTCCCCGTATTAATAGTAGAGGATAAAAACCAGAAATGTTTCGGCCCTCCAGGACCAGAATTGAATAGCCCTGTTCTAGAGTTTCAAAACCACAGTGCATCATGGGAACAATCGGACTGATTGATTTAAGTAATAATGAGTCTTGATTTATGATGCAGGGTAATTCGGAGAACGGTTTTGGCAGTCTTTTTTAATGCTCTCAAACAGTCCCAAGTGAAATTTTTAAGTTGTCTCTCTAGACAGAATCAGAGTATTTGCTGAATACATGTCCACATCACAGAGTTGTGCCTGGTGTGAAAGTGCTGCTGGTAGAACACAACATGCAGTGACGGAATGAACAAAATGTACTCAAAGGGACACACATTCATGTAAAATATTCTAATCGGTGAACATAATAGAAAGATATTCTTTTCAACGGATAGAGTATGCCATACATACATTTTCAGTCAATGTGCACATTTACATATTTACGTAATTTCGCGATGACATTGTGGGAAGAATTTGATGTAAGAAATAACCTAGTTTTCAGCCACGACCACTTCCTCTACCTGAATGACCGCAACAATCAACGACAACCCACCAACCAGAATAGAAAACCAGGTACCATGGTGCTACAATTAACAGATAAACCATGTGACAACAAAGCGGCCGATTGGGCCTATGACAACATTATGATGAAATCTGTGACGTGGATGGAATTGATAATTAACGTTGTTAGTGTTAAAATTCTGGATGCAAAAGACAAATGAGCAGCCTCTACACTTAGACGGTTCAACAAGCAAAGACAGTATCCGTATAGAAGATCATAATGACCAAGTCTCACGTCAGAACGATTCGCCCGTCTCACTGCTGCTGAACATGAAGGACTTCCACTTATCAGTCAGCCCTCCAACAGATTGCAGCCTTGAGTGTAGCAGTTAATCAGGTTGATTGTCTAGACCTCTTCCAGGTTGGAGTGTACTGTAAACAGTAATTGGGATTAAGTTAGTGTTAGGCAGAACGAGGAGCTACTATACAGAGGATGTTCTGATACATACCCAGCTCTGGTGTAACTCACTTGGTAGATGTATGGTGCTTGGGTTCTATTCCCATGTGATGCTTGGGTTCTATTCCCATGGGGTGCTTGGGTTCTATTCCCATGGGGTGCTTGGGTTCTATTCCCATGTGATGCTTGGGTTCTATTCCCATGGGGTGCTTGGGTTCTATTCCCATGGGATGCTTGGGTTCTATTCCTTTGGTAGATGTATGGTGCTTGGGTTCTATTCCCATGTGATGCTTGGGTTCTATTCCCATAGGGTGCTTGGGTTCTATTCCCAGGGGATGCTTGGGTTCTATTCCTTTGGGAGGGCAGTATGAAAGTGTGTGCACTTACTACTCTACATTGCTCTGGTTATAAGTGTTGGCTATATTATTTAAATGTCAGTCCTGTGCAGTCCAGAGCTATATGTGTAACATGGTGGTCGCAGGACACGTGCACAGAGGTGATGGAACAAACTAAACTTTAATAAACAAAGACTTGGCATAGACAAGCTATACAGGTTGACCTTACACTATACAGACTGACCTGAAACAGCTTACAGCAAATAATAACAGACAATAAACACTAGGGTAGAAGGAACTTAAATAGGCATTTACAAGGCACATGTGACAGGACCAAACTAAACAGGTGAAACCACTAAACACAAGGACTCCAAACTGAACATAGAAACAAAGAAACTGGAACAGAAACACACAGAACATAGAAACATAACGACCAGCATGGCACAGGCCGTGATCGGCCATTACAGTTTGAACTGTGACACAGTCTTTATTGTTTTGGCTTGTTTTGTTCTTTTCTCCCCATTCGGAAATCTAATATATGGCCCCCTCCCACCGCGGGGCCCCCCACCCACCGCGGGCCCACCCATCAATGAAACATATTGTGATAGCCATGAACAAGCACAGTGAAAATAAACCCAGTTTGACTACTTTTTATGTTAAAAAGTTTTTATTTGAAGTGCTTTGTTCATTTGTGCCCTTTCTGGTTCTCTGTTCTTTTTGGAGCTATTTTGATGTTATCCCATTGTCTCAAGCGCAGCAGAAGTAATCAACTTGTCTCTGTATTCATTGAAACAAGGTTTGTGTAAAATACTCGCTGTGAAATTTTTTAGTGAAGGTACTTATAACGTTTATACTGTTTGAAAATGCAGAATGCACCCTGCTAGCACAAGACATTGAAAAGACATGTAAAGAACATCTTGCTTGTAGAAAAGATGTGAAAAAGAGGTGTTTTACTTTATTTTGCTGATTGAGTTTTTGACCACCTGCTTACCTATATCATTGCAGTGTGAACAACTAATTTGAGATCCTAAAAAGGACATGATAAACTAAACGACCTGGTAAATGGCTCTCCTAGCTGTCCAATGGTGGATGGTGTTGTCTCTGCGGTGGGTGTACATAAGACGTTTCCACATAAAACAAACACTAAATGAAAAGATCGTCAATGAAATACTCCATTGGGGCAATGTGTAGAACTGATAGTACCTAACGCGAATCATTTAGCAAGCTGTGTTCTCCCACTTCTCCCACACCGCAGCTGCCACGGGGAGACAAACCCAATGAAATGCTTCATGTCACAAATATAATCTCTAGTTGAATTTAGATTCCTACGTGAGGGGGGTTAGGAGCGATTGCCTTCCCTTGAGCCTCACGACGGAACAGTGAATATTGCGAGGAGTCACGCGCGAACGCGCACGCGCACGCACAGTCCTTGTAAATCCATTTTTGTTCTTTGTGTGGGCCGAATGTCTCCTCCAACGTGGTCCCTGTGCTATCTCTGCTCAGACACTCCACTGAGGAAACCCTTAATGCATACCAAATCATCACATTGAAACCAACAGCCCTTTTCTGGCTCAGATGGCCGCAGCAGTGATTCCCTGTTTTATTGAATTTCCCAAGAATTTCATATTGAAAACACTGAACCCCCCACCCCCTTCCGAAACGTGGAGTAAAATAATATTGTCTGACATAAAACAAGAAGATAAAATGGCTTGGAGAGTTGCTGTTATGCATTCATTAGTTTGAGACTGACTTGGATATCTATCCCGATGAGGCGTTCAAGGTCGCTATTTGATTATATATTTCAGCTGCACTTATGTCTTATGTCTGGCCAACGTACCAAGGTAATCAAATGATAGTTCAGGCCATTTTTCCAGCTTTTTAGATTGATGCACATCCCGCTACTCTGAGTCCTGAGTACTCACTGTAGCATAGCAAAATTGGGAAATCGCAGTATTTTCTGTGAACTTTTCATTTTTTTTCCTCCACTGCCTGTTTGTGTTTAACATTCAAGACCTTGTACAAGGACACTTTCCCGCAACCATACACCGCCAAAAAGTGATGGGTATAAGTGTGACGGACTAACTCGCTCCCCACTGAAAGCACTGATGCATTCCCTGACCTTCGCCGTCACCGGGGAGGGCAGAGCGGGTGGCCGCTTTTTCTCTTACTGTCCGTGGATTGTGTTGTGCCTTGAAAAAAACGTTTTTAATCATTGCTTTCAAAACGCACATTCAGGAGAAGAGAAAACCTAAACCACTCACTGGCCATTTGTGGCATGAATAACAACCTTCAGGAACTTCAAATGTCGGAATAACACTGACCTCTGTGGCAGTGCGAAACGCCTGCCGTGGGCAGAAAGAGGTGCACTAACAGAAGACAGACGAGATGAAAGGTTGACGGAAAAACAGGCTATTCTTCACAGCCTCTGATTTAGGTAAATGACAAAATACTGACTCATGGCAGGGCAATGAGCCACTATGAGCCCACAAAACCATTTCATCAGTAGGTCAGAGGTCAACGTCAGAGGACTAGGTCAAAGTCAGAGGTCAAGGTCAGAGGTCAAGGTCAGAGGTCTAGGTCAGAGGTCTAGAGGCCTAAAGAACTTTTTAATAGACATCAATGTTGCAGGCAGCTGCAATTTTAATTTATTAATGGGGGGGACTTTTAACTTAATCATTCATGGTGACCCAGTGACCTAGGAGTTGACACTGGACGACCCCCCCCCCTAAATTAAAATGCCAGATGCCTTAAGTGGTGATCTCCAGATCCCGTGATGGGAAATGTACTGAATGAGGATGTGAGCCCATTACTAATCGTAAGTTTTCCCGTGCCTTGTCGGTTCTCCAAGTGCCTGGGACTCTGTTGGAGGGACGCTAACCCACCATTCCTCCAGGAGTTATTCCGTCATTTGGTGTTTTTGGTGGAAGTGCTGTCTCGGGCTTTGCACCGAAATGGCCCAGAAGTCTTAAATTGGGATGGATCCCGTGTGTCTCGGTTCACGGGGCGTGGCGCCTGCCAAGCCTGGGTTGTGGGTTTGATTTCCACACTGGGACCAGTATGAATCATTTATGGTGTGTCTTCAGTGCATGACCCTAAGCATGAAGCGATGTTGATTCCAGACCAATGTGGAAACATCTGGTTTCAATTTACTTTTATCCCTCATTTACTTCCCTTTATTATGGCAGTTATCTGTGTGTTTTGTCTGAATGTCATTTCACTAGAGTGCAGCAGGTTTGTATCAGTCCCACCAGACCCTCATCATATCTCACATCCATAGTGAAGATGATCTAGCACTTCTGACTAAAAGAGCTATCCGTGTGATTCTGAGAAATAAACGTCCAAACATTTATTAAATCTCTGCGGAGGATATGTTGCCCACAAGGAACTGAAAACAAGGGAACAAGGGAATTTGCTCAAATATTGTATCCTTCCCTCCTTTTATTTACTTTCTTCTACCATGAAATTGGGAAAAATTGTATTTTAAAAATAGTATTTTAATACCACTTACCGTTGTGCTTACAGTTTGCATACCCTGGCAGAAATTGTGAAATTTTGGCATTGATTTCGAAAATATGACTGATTATGTCTTTTATTTAAGGATAGTGATCATGTGAAGCCAATTATTATCACATAGTTGTTTGGCTCCTTTTTAAATCATAATGATAACAGAAATCAAATGGCCCTGATCAAAAGTTTACATACCCTTGAATAATTGGCCTTGTTACAGACACACAAGGTAACACACACAGGTGAAAATGGCAAATAAGGGTGAATTTCCCACACCTGTGGCTTTTTAAATTGCAATTAGTCTCTGTGTATAAATAGTCAATGAGTTTGTTAGCTCTCACGTGGATATAAAAGCACTTTGTGACAACTGCTGATGTAAAAAGGGCTTTATAAATAAATTTGATTGATTGATTGATTGATTGAATGATTGATGAGGCTAGATAGAGCCATGGGGAGCAGAAAAGAACTATCAAAAGACCTGCGTAAGGTAATGGAACTTTATAAAGATGGAAAAGAATATAAAAAGATATTCAAAGCCTTGCAAATGCCAGTCAGTACTGCTCAATCACTTATTAAGAATTGGAAAATTCATGGATCTCTTGATACCAAGCCAAGGTCAGGTAGACCAAGAAAGATTTCAGCCAAAACTGCCAGATGAATTGATCAGGATACAATAAAAAAACCCAGGTAACCTCAGGAGAAATACAGGCTGCTCTGGAAAAAACAGTGTGATTGTTTCAAGGAGCACAATACGACAATACATGAACAAAAATGAGCTGCATGGTCGAGTTGCCAGAAAGAAGCCTTTACTGCGCCAATGCCACAAAAAAGCCTGGTTACAATATGCCCGACTACACCTTGACACCCCTTACAGCTTCTGGCACACTAATTTGGAGTGACGAGACCAAAATAGAACTTTATAGTCACAACCATAAGCGCTATGTTTGGAGAGGGGTCAACAAGGCCTATAGTGAACAGAATACCATCCCCACGGTGAAGCATGGTTGTGGCTCCCTGATGTTTTGGGGGGGGGAGCTCTAAAGGCACAGGGAATCTTGTGAAAATTGATGGCAAGATGAATGCAGCATGTTATCGGAAAATACTGGCAGACAATTTGCATTCTTCTGCACGAAAGCTGTGCATGGGACGCTCTGGGACTTTCCAGCACGACAATGACCCTAAGCACAAGGCCAAGTTGACCCTCCAGTGGTTACAGCAGAAAAAGGTGAAGGTTCTGGAGTGGCCATCACAGACTCCTGACCTTAATATCATCGAGCCAATCTGGGGAGATCTCAAACAGGTGTTTCATGCAAGACGACCAAAGACTTGGCGTGACCTGGAGGCATTTTGCCAAGACGAATGAGCAGCTATACCACCTGCAAGAATTGGGGCCTCACAGACAACTATTACAAAACAATAAATGATAAAGAGGGCAATACACAGAATTAAGAACTTAGAGATTGTATTGTTTTTGGAAAAATACATGGCCATTTTGAATTTGATGCCAGCAACACATTACAAAAAAGTTGGGACAGGGGCATGTTTACCACTGTGTTGCATCACCTCTTCTTTTAATAACACTCTGCAAGCGTTTGGGAACTGAGGAGACCAATTGCAGTAGTTTTGAAAGTGAAATGTTTTCCCATTCTTGCTTGGTATAGGATTTCTGCTACTCAAATTCAGGGTTTTCCTTTGTCGTATTTTTCATTTCATGATGTGCCAAATGTTTTCAATGGGTCTGGACTGCAGGCAGGCCAGTTTAGCACCCAAACTTTTTTACTACAGAGCCATGCTGTTGTAATACGTGCAGAATGTGGTTTGGCATTGTTTTGCTGAAATAAGCAAGGCCTTCCCTGAAAAAGACAGGGTGTGGATGGCAACATATGTTGCTCCAAACCTGTATATATTGTTCAGCATTAATGGTGCCTTCACAAATGTGCAAGTCACCCAAGTAATGTGCACTAATGCACCCCCATACCATCACGGATGCTGGCTTTTGATCTGTGCAATGACAAGAATCCGGATGGTCCCTCTCCTCTTTAGCCTGGAGGATGCGGCGTCCATCATTCCCAAAAAGAATTTCAAATTTTGATTTGTCAGACCACAGGACAGTTTTCCACTTCGCCTCAGTCCATCTTAAATGAGACAATGGTTTTCGGACTTGGTCCTGAGCCCAAGCAGTGATTTCCACTACAGAATCGTGTCTGTTTTTAATGCAGTGCCACCTGAGGGCCCGAAGATCATGGCTATCCAATTTTGGTTTTCGGCCTTGTCCCTTGCGTACCGAGATTTCTCCGGATACTCAAAATCCTTTAATGATATTATGTACCGTAGATGATGAGATCCCCAAACTCTTTGCAATTTTACATTGAGAAACGTTATTCTTAAATTGTTGCACTCTTTGCCTGCGCAGTCTTTCACAGAGTGGTGAACTTTTTTGAAACGTGTTGTTGGCATCAAATTCAAAGTGGTCATATATTTTTCAAAAAACAATAACATTTCTCAGTTTCAACATTTGATATGTTGTCTTTGAACTGTTTTCTATTGAATATAGTGTTTAAATGATTTGCAAATCATTGCATTCTCTTTTCCTTTATATTTCACAGTGTCCCAACCTTTTGGGAAACAGGTTTGTATAATATCCTGGCATAATTATGTTACATTATACTCAGCACTGTGCATTGCAATATTACAGTACTTAATGCTTTAATCGTGGGTTACATTAAAACATTTGACTATGCTGTGCTTGTCATCTTGTCTTGTCTTTTGCTGAAGTTATTTCAGTAAGGAGTGAGTCAGGAGGCATCAACGTGAGGTGAAGGTCGTATCACTTAATTACAAATAATAAGAATTTGTATATTATAAATTCTGATTGGTCAGTAAGGTCCTTACTATACCTACATCTTTGCAACAATTAAATCCCAAATTGTTGTTTTCAATTCAAGATAAATGTCCTATTAAGCACTGTTATGCTTTTGGCTTCCACTTTATTAACATGAACTATATTGTCTTAAACATGTGCATTATGACTATGAAAAGTGTATGGACGCGAAGTCGAAATTTGACCACAAAGTTTTTTGATCACTTCCTGCAGGTCACTTACAGGTACGTGTCGGTGCAGGCACTACCCTGTTGTCGTGGCAATACAAATGGTGTATATTTGATTATGAATTACTTGTTAATTTACTGACACTGACATTTAAAGTAATTGTTTGAAAAACATGGCATTGATTTTGGGTGTGAATACAGTAGATTGATACACTGTACATCACTGAGATCCAGGCTTCTCCCTTTTGTTACAGGAGCACGGCTTAGAGAACACTGAAGGTAACCGGTGTCAAACTCATTTCGTAGAGAAGCCAGTGTCTGCTGGTTTTGGCTGCTACCTTGCACTTGATAGATTTACTAATTTCGCTCAACGATCACCCTCATCTGGTATAGTCTGTGGCCTTCTTGGGACATCAATTGAAGGGGAAATCCCTAAAAACTAGCAGACACTTAGCCTTGCTGTGAAATGAGTTTGACACCCCTGAAAAAAGGATTAGACCAGTTTAACTCAACACTCCGTGAGCTTTCCCAGATGTTTAACATGTACGTGTTAGCCCTAAACTAGCCTACCTGACTGAATTAGTCAAGGGCTTGATGATTAGCTGACTAATTGAATCAGGGCCAGTTAAGTGTTAAAACAAAAAGTGTGATGCAATTTTATTAAAGCTTGCAACAAACATCTCAAGTCTTAAGCTGAAGACCGTGGAGCTGGATTTCTGAAAAGAAAGTTGGAACCGGTGACAATCATCCTGATAACAGTAGACTGTAACAAATTGCATGGCACAGCTGGATCCTGTCCCAGGAACGCCTGCTTTACAAGTGGTTGTCTTTTGTCGGAGCGATCGATCTGCCTTCAGCTGGTCTTCAAACGACAGGGGCTTCTGTGTGTGTTATCGTGCTCTGGGAATGTTAGCTTGGTCACCTGGGTGGAAATGAAAAGGATAAAATGTCAGCATTGTGAACTTGGATTTTATGTTGATATTACAGAATCGCAGTGGCTATCCTTTGAAGGACAGTGTTTTGTCTTTAGGTCATGTGTGTTTTGGTTAGTAGTGGGGATAATGTATAGGTAGTGGGGATAATGTATAGTCAGTTATAACCCAAAGAGTGGCATGTCGACCATTGGGACCAGCCATATGTAAACATTAATAATCCAGACTTTATGAACGTTGAATGTAGCCACAGTAGCCACCACAAACAACAGTCAATTAGCCATCCTAACTGGCAAGATAGCCAGGCAAACTAACACCACAAAAGCTGAGGTTACAGTTACCCGAAATTGTGCACTGACATCTGTTATGGTAATTCCATTAATAGGAACTCTTTATGGAAGTAAGTACAGAGACAAAATTCTCTTGGCAAAAATAGCAGTTTATTACATATTTGCAAAGAGAGAGATGCGTCCTAAGCCTATCATATCAGGCCTGTGAGGAATCTCTGAGGAAAACACATGAACAGTCCGTATTCATTACAGTTAAAAAGGGTGTGGTAAGTTACTGCCCTGCTGTCTTATGTCACACAGGTTTTACCCAAAGGGCAGGCTGTACCCCCACCTTATCCTTCCTGCCCTAGGTGTTTACTGTCAAGGTGGTAGGGGAACATCATAGAAGACAGTCAACCACATTCTTGAAGAACAAAGGACAGATACCCTTATTGGTTTGGGCAGATTAACAGATGGTCAGAGGTCATAATGATACACTGCAGACATGTCAGAAACAAAGATCAGAGTTACACACCAGGTAATAGTAAAGCAGACATTTCTCAAATGTACATTAGTTCAAGAATTTCCATAACACATCCTAATGAAACGCAGAGTTTTCCGTGAAGGGACGCCGGGAGCGGACTTCCGTAGCAAAACTCACTCCGTTACGCAACCCAGGGCTACGCAGCTTTGAAAAATGCCTGCTTTTCTTCGGGTGAAAATACGCAAAGTATTTAGCGAGGACTCCCCTTTTATGACGATAAACCGACACGACACAAAATCACCTCTGTTACACCGACTGTTACGCAGTCTACTACTTCATTGGCGATGCAGACCCCTTTTTATCTGGGCCCTGGGTCAGCCCCGACTCTGCCAGTGAAGCCACGCCCCGGCGTAATGTCACATGAACTGCCTCTCCGAGGGTGGATCATTGACCATCACCAGAGTGGCACGGCCAATTCCCAGGGCAGCCCTGGCATCCGGAGACCTGAGGGAAAATTGACAAATGCTCCGTCTGTTCCACCAGTGTGTCTGGGGACCAGGTGCAAAGATTCAAAATGCCCAGTCACAGCAAATAGTGACGACAGACGAAGATGACAGTGCTCCGATCACAAACAGCGACGTGACCCCCCCCCCCGGGCTCCCCCGGTGCTCCCCCGGTGCTGTAAATATCAATGTTCCCAAAATCTTGAATGTTTATCTGATTATAGATGTGGCCTTGTGCCAAAATAATTGTTTGTAGAGGGAGTCATTACCTCTGAGTATGTAAATCCTTTTCTGTCATCTGAATGAGTTATTTTAGGTAAATGTAACCTGGATTGACTTACCCCAGCCTCTGATCATTTGAAGAGTATTTGTCTTGACTCAAACTTTACTCAAGTAATCTCTAAACCCACAAGGATTAATGTACTAAAGCAAGCAAAGTCCTTGCTGATTTTTCCAATTTTGACAAATACAACCAGTGTGTATTAAGTGGTGATTGCAAATAAGTGATCATCGTCCCATTACAGGTATTACAGAACCATGTATATTTACAAAGAGACATTTCAAGATAAAATTCTAACATCTGGCATTTCTTCAGAATATGTATTTCTCTGTGCTATCCTCAATCAGATGCATACCTGACCCTAAAATGTCTCTAGAACTTTTCTCTTCTATTATTATACATTTGACAGTCGATCACTCCCCCTTTAAATACCCTAGAGTTAAAAATAGAAGTAATTGTTGGTTCTCTTTCAAATGCCATTATAATGAGAAATCAGAACTGGGAAAAGGTTATAAAAACAGGCTCTCTTGGCAGCTTTTCTGACATTTAAAAAAATAGATGTGCTTCTTTAAAGGGGAACAGTGTAGAATCCTGCCTCTAAACAATATCATGACTTGTCTTCTCCTTGTCTTCCCTTAACAATTGAGACTGGAATAGTATGAGCTAGTCCTGGGTGGTTTAGGACAGTACTGTTGGTGTCTATAGCAAGCATAAGGTGATTAAAAGTCAACACTGATAGATTGACCAGTGAGAACTTTCAAATGGAGATTATCTCATGCACTAGGATCAATTTTGCATAAAAATTTGAAACAAACTTAAAACATTAACTGTAGATGTATACTGGTCATTGTTGCTTGTGTTTGGTGCTAGTAATATGTTAAAACTCTTAAATATTGCCCCTTTAACTAAGATTGCTAAATATATCTAGTTTTCAAATTAATCAACTCTTCTGGTGAATCGTCTACATTTTGGAAAACAGTTCATGGTCCATAGGAATTACCATTCATTCCTACGTCTGGCATCATTGCTGACGAAATATTGCTGAGTAATCAACATTGTATTTCAGCAGACTTTTAATTTGAAATACATTTTGGTTTAGTTGACTCGTCTGCTCTCCCTCTTACAGCCCACAGTGGTTGTATGTAATGTCGGACAACTTCTGGTGAATCATTGTTTCAATTTCAACAATTTGAAAGCTAGATTCTCTACCTAAGGGATCCTGGTGTAAACTAACAAACACATAATAATATATTTGCGTATCAGTTGGGTTTTTAGCCTTGTCATTGCAACACGAACAAGAAAGAAAAACTGTGCCACATTTATTTTGACACTGTGGATTGCTTATTAGTTATTTAGAGGCTCGTTCGTTAATTGACTTGATACAGATAGAGGCTTTAAACGTGATTTAAAGCCTTACACCGTGTTCTGCCGTGCAGATAGTCGTTGCGGGTTAAACAAACTATGTTGTTTCCCAAATCACAGAAACGTTGATGTGACTGTGGCCTAGGGTGCTCCAGCGGTCCAAGCCACTGCCTCTGGGTGAACATGTACCTCTGCAGCCTGTGTGTGGATCCGGTCGGCTACTCTTTTAGCCGACCGTTCCCTAATGTCTCTGTCTAATGAAGCATAAAATGCCTGAAAATATAAAAATAAAATCTCATGATTTAAGCATGACTAGACTGGATGGTGCACACTCGAGTATGACAAACTCTGGACATCCCTCCAAAATGCGCTGAGTAAATCAGTTATTAATTTTAGTCGCACCTCCATGCTTCGGACTAGTTAACAACGTGATTAATTGATGCCTCAGTGGTAATTTAGAGGAATGTCTGAGGATGGGTTGTGTTTTAATGGCTTTTTTGTGATAGTGTTTCGCATATTGTGTAGAATTTGATGTGTGTTTAGACTCAGAGTTTGTATTTCGGATTTTGATGTGATTATTTTTTTAGGGTACTAAAAGAGGCATCTGGTCCGATCGTAAAAGGAAAGTCAAATGAAATAACCTGTCAGAACATTTACGTCATCCACGCGGTGGCGCTGCGAGGGGCACACGTCAATGCCTCCTGATCTGTTTGACTCAAGGCAGTAACGACGGACGCACACGCTCAAGGACATGTTCCTCCCCGACCCCGCGCAAAGTCTCCAGCACCACCTGTACGACTCTCTTCGAACCTGAGTGAATGGTGTGTCTTGTCATCGCGATCTGGCATTTACAAAATGACACCATTCGGCCCCGGGGGGTGGGGGGCGGCAGTTCACCCATCAGTATTACTTTGGAACACTTGTTCTTTCTGTGGACTTAAGGTACCCAAAGGCATTAATGTGTAGATTTGATATCACACATGAAAACAATCGCACACATGCACGTAGTGAAGGCGCTGACACGCGCGCGCGCGCACACATCCTAGGGATCCGAAATATTATTCCCCATTTTACATGAACCTAACGTTTATGCCTAAATGTAGTCTACCCAATGTCTATGCCCTAAACCTAGCCCTGAATGACTAAAACAGAAACTAACACCAATTCTAACACCTTTGTGGACAAATACACATACACAACAGAAATACTGGTTAAATATTTCAATTAACAAAGATAAACATAATATAAAAAAACAAATGAATAGTTATGAGTTTTTTTTATTTTTTTGTAAAACCTTGCATCAATGTCAAATAAATTCTATTAACTCATTACATGATTTGACAATACAGTTGCTTATTTTCTGATAAATCCTCCAAATTAATCAACCATTTACACTTTATACCACTGAGATTAGCAGGGCAGAAAATGACAAGCAACACTGGAAGAATGAAAAAAAAAGCCCAGAACTAAGTTGTCTCCCGGTATTTTTCATAAACAATTACTTGAAAATACTCAAATTCTACATTCATTCAATTGTTCATATACAGCAGACATTTTTTTTTTTTTTTAGAAACATTGAACTTTGTATTTTCTTCTCTGGAGATGAATCCCTTTGGGAGTCAGATGCCCGGTGTGATGTTTCCTCCTGTCACAGATCTAGGGTCAAATTCCTTCTCCTCCAATCCCCAATTTCACCATTACAGTGGGAAATGCAAAACCTACCTCTGATCAGCAGCCGGGAAATACAACCCTTCCCCATATGAACACTCTGAAGAGGCACAACCATCTTATCCAGAGCTACTGACAACAGGGTGGGAAAACATTTTCATATATTTATATTTTTGTAGATATGCTCAACCGACAGGACACCCCATCGTCTTTCATGACCATGGAAACATAATAAGACTGGATAAGTTCTCACTGTATTGCCTCAGCCACCTGTCATGTCCTTACAAATCAATGGCTGTAGGGGAAAGGACACAAACCATGACTAGGGCTCAAACCCCACCATAGCACTGTCTACGCAGGGTCTTTAGTTACAGTATTGATCCTGTCACGTCCACAAAACCCAGGCACACGTTTTTCATTCCCTGTGGGTATCCGAGACCTAAAGCTGACCAAGAAATCCATATTCCCTAGAGCTAAATCTAACCATACTCTAACCCTAACCTTAAACTCAATAACCTAACTTGTATGCTT